>JBAHVQ010000206.1:216245-237307 GCA_036872915.1 Nanipora kamurai
GAGGGGAGGGAAGGTAGGAGAGGGGAGGACAGGGGAGGGAAGGTAGGAGAGGGGAGGGAAGGTGGGAGAGGGAAGGGAAGGTAGGAGAGGGGAGGGATGGTAGAAGAGGGGAGGGAAGGTAGGAGAGGGGAGGGAAAGGTAGGAGAGGGGGAGGGAAGGTAGGAGAGGGGAAGGGAAGGTAGGAGAGGGGAGGGAAGGTAGAAGAGGGGAGGGAAGGTAGGAGAGGGAAGGGAAGGTAGAAAAGGGGAGGGAAAGGTAGAAAAGGGGAGGGAAAGGTAGGAGAGGGGAGCGAAGGTAAGAGAGAGGAGGGAAGGTAGGAGAGGGGAGGGAAGGTAGGAGAGGGGAGGGAAAAGGCAGGAAGAGAGGGAAAGGGGAGGAGGAAGAAAGGGGAAAGAGGGGAATGGATGGGAAGGAAAGCAAAAACAAAAAAACATTACACGTATACAGGAAGAACGAGAGAGAAAGAGAGAAGGTATACTTCAATGTACACAAAACACCTATTTTAATTTACATTGTTGGTTCTCTTTAGAGTAATTGTTTACCTCAACATCCTCATAGCTTCCAACAATAAACCTAAATGTGGGCAATAGACTAACTTCAGCATTATGAATGTTTATCCTGATACTGTATGAAGCCATTACAAAGTAAGGAAACATTCAAAAGTCTTAGGAACCATAATGATACGAACAAGATTACTAAAATATTAAAATATTAATATTGCTAAGATTACTAAAAGCAGAACACTAATCTGGTTCATGTGGGAGCTTAGTATATATCAGATGACCAACAAACGTTTGTCAAGCTCATTTCCAGATTCCCGTCTAGGGCTCGAAATTGTTTTTCTGAGGAAACAAGCTTGACAAACACTCCTTGGTCATCTGATGAACAAGTTAGAGACTTCTTGATGTAAAACAATTAACAACCTACCTTTTCAACTCACACAAGTTAATTAATAAGTTATCATTCACTTACGTTGATAAATCTTGAATGTATGGCCCAAGCTCAGGATGTTCTCTGACACGCAACTAAAAAAAAAATTGTTGGATCCATCAGGCCAGCAACCACAAAAAATTGACAAAAAAATCAAACTAATAGTGAATTCAACAATAAATCTTACATTTGTCTTCTTGTGGTCCTTTCCTTTTTGATAATCCAGCAAGTCATGTATTTTTTCATTGTAGATCTCAAAGTAACTTATTTCCACAGAAAATACCAGCTGTTTTAGCGATTGTAAAAAAAATTGTTAACTTGTACCAGTGAATTAATGCAATGTGTAATGGTTACAAAGATCATACTTATTTATACCTCAGGAGAAGCTTTGATTCTTTTAAAAAGGTCTTCACAAAATCGTGGAATAATTCCAGTTTGTTCTTTGTCATGCAATCCCATCATACTTCATGAAACAAAATTGAAGAATATATTGTCACCCATTGCTATCAACAAACAAATGACTACATGAGTTGAATATAAATTAACTTGTTATTTACTGCCTTCAGCAAAACCACTACCAAGTCAATGATATGCTTAAAAATTTCTATATTGTGATGGCATGAAACTGTAATCCCTATGCCATACATGTACAGGTGGTGTTTGCAACAGCTCTTATGACTATTAATTCCTTGAAACTTTGCACAGTGAAAAGTAGTAAATTGAATTATAGATTTGTAGAAATACCAATTAATTAAATATTGTGGTGTTTCTACAAAGCTATACTCACTTTAGCTCTAAAAACTACATGCATGTTCATTATTTGGATCCCACAGGAAAACTTGAGTGGTGGATTGGATGCCCTGAGGACTTAAGTTATGGTATGTATGGGCAGGTGCACATCTGATTGCACACATCATTTTATTGAGAGCATTGTCACTGTTGTATGTTTTAACTAATTGATCATGGGAATCATAATTATTTTATTTTAATATTTGGTAGAATATACCTGTAAGATTTCCCTGATCCTGTCTAAAAAAAGAATACTGTCTGGTCAAATTTAAAAAAACAACAAGAAAAATACACTACCACAAATAATTATCATCATGCATGCATACCATAAAATCTCACTTATGAACCCAACCTCCCACCTTATATACCTTTCCCAGCCCCTCCAGACAACTTAACAGATGTTTTTGTCACTGTGTTAAGTCCTGATAGACAGGTGAGTTCCAAGTTTTGTTGAGTCAGATAAATATTTTGAACTGAGTAGAGTCAAGTCATTCACTTTTGCAACAATCAAGTCATTATTCAGATTCCAGTTAGGTTGAGTGGGTAATTATGACAAAGTGAGTCTGAGTCTTTCCTCTAGGCACGGTAAACAACAAGTTTTTCTATACATTTACCTACTCATAAAATACATGAAGTCAAAACTAAAAGCGGAATCAGTGCTCACTCAAAAGCCCTCTTGATACTGAATAAGACCATTGTTAATAAACTGGATTCAACAGTACCCTAATAATGTTTTTTAAGTGTAATAAGATTAACTTAAGCCATTGTAATACCTGACCATATGCAAAAAGGCATGTGTTGTATCCTTCAAAAGCATTTTCCACAAGTGGTTTGCCAATTTTTTGGTAGACATGGTCCTGAGTAGCAAACCTTTCACAGTTATTATCAAAGGACCAAAAACAGTGGTCATATGAAAAACTGTGCCTCACTCCAGGTCCTAATGTTGAAATTGTATTTCCCTCAATACCCAAACACAGATGAGTACTATTGTTCTTTAATTCCCTAAACCAAATAAGAAATACATTCTTAGAAACAGTTGTATATTAATTTTGAATTTTATAACTACAATGAACAATTATCTCTACAAGTCAATGGATATTAATATATCAGTCTCTCTAACAAAGAAACTGGCAGATTATAGCAAGACCATTAATTTTTAGAAATTTCTTAACAACTTTTTGACCTCCAAAAATTTCCTCCAAGGTATTCCCATCCTTGAATATATATCAGAAAATTCTGCATTCTTTTTGACTTATAGCAAAACTGAAATTTTGTATGAGATGAAAATTAATTTGGTGCTATAGCAGCTAATGATAACAAGAACTTACAACAGGCCTTGAAATTTCTGCAGAAGTGTATAAATTACCTATCTCTCAAAAGACTAGCTTTAACAAAAATTTACAATAAATGTGTGAAATATCACCAAAATGTTCAAACTTATACATAATATCAGGGCAAATTTCATGATAGATTTGGCCATAAACCATAGCTAGCCAAAGAACTCAAGGTGGAAAAACTAATCTAAAAATAAGAAATAGTAAACCATGATTACTGCATCAATTCTTGCATTTTCTTTTCAGTATCAAGCCACAAGACAACAATTTCTGGTTTGTATTTTTAATTAAATTTCATTGTTGTGATAAAGAACGAATTGGTTTTATATGTATTTATTTAAAATATTCACAAATTTATTAAAAAATCTTAACATGAAATCTCATTTATTCTCAACAGCTGTAAATTGTCAGCTGTATTGATGTAAATAAACATGAGATCCAATCAGATTCAATTCTTGGTGATATTAACCAAGGATTTCTTTTAATTTCCCGACACGCAAAGTATTTTCATAAATTGGTGCCAATTCTATGAATCACACTGCAATAAAAGCAGCAGAACATTTTTGTGAACTAGGCCACATTTGTCAAGTGAATGTGTACACATTATTTCAGCAAGTGCCATACAATTAATATTTGTCTGTTATTCTCTAATATCTTTCTAGATAGCCATTTATATGCATACTTTTAAAGATAAAATCTTTGTAGAGACAATGAGCAGCAATTACAGCAAAGGACTCCCAGAGAGCCACACATGGCATTTTAAGTGCTGTTAATAAATTTACGGAATACCTAACGAACAAAACTTCGCTCTAGAATTAAATTGAAAGTAAACGAAACCAGATGTAATTCAAAAAGGCGCAAAACACTTCTATCTAATATTAAAACAAACAACAAAAGCCTCAAGAATACTTTAATACCTTTGATTAAAAGGTCGAACTCGCACAGCTACGGTGACACACGACCGTTCTTCTCCAACGGTCATGCTTCCAAAAGACAAACTGTCGAGGCTGTTAACACTCTCACTTTTCGTCAACTTTGTTGATTGACCGTCGGGGCTGGAACGGTCTCTGGAGTGGGATGAAGTTTGTATTCTATTGCACTTGTCATCGACAGTTTCATCTTTATTTAGGACGTTCTCTAGAGTAAACTGGTTAATACTTTTCCCTTTATCTGGTTCACTATTTCCCCTCGTCTTTTTGCGAGTCTCTCCGGTTCCATTGCATTTCTTGCTGTTTATTCCTCTTGGTATCACATCCGATCGAGTATTCGTTATCGCCCTTTTTCGCAAGTTGTCATTTGCAACAGGTTTTGACAGCTCGTTCGTTGAATGCGTTCTCCGTATCGGCAGCTTGGAGATCCTGGCTCTGTCCGTGCCGTAGTTTGACGGCGAATTGGTCGTAAACTTCTTCCTGGATGATAACGGAGACGAGCTGGGTGATGCTGTAACTCCGACATTTCTTGTCCCTTTAGTTGGTAAGCTTGGAAGTGTTCGCTTCGCACGTGCCTTGACCGTTGACATTTTCAACAATTCCTTTACTCAGACTTTCAAGATCCACCTTAGGACGACAGTGAAAATTCAAAATTCTCGAAAAAAAATAGAAATAAATACATGTCTTGCGCTGTTTTTACTTGTTAACCGGCAACACATTTTTAATCCCTAGATTTGCGTCCGTCACTTATACTCCGTTGGTCCTTTGGGATTCAAATTGCATTTTGAGCCGCACAAAAACAAACCGCTGACAAAATTTTCGTTAGATCACATACTTCAACTGACAAATCACCCATTTGAGAAATATTGTAAGAACGGTCTAATACAAGGATTTCAAAATAATGATATGGTGTGATATGTTGCAATTCTGCATCATATTTCATGAGGGAATATTTTGTCACGAATCGACTCGTGTACACAGAACTACGATTTCGTAAATTGCGGTGAGAGCATTGTGGACTATTGTTTATGGAGGTACAGTATGTGTTAAATCTCAGAGTACAAATTTAATAGATTTCAAATCGCCCCAAAACGATAGCTGTATGTTAATTAATTATTTATAATAACTGGCGTGGTATACGGCTTGAACCATGGCTTAACCCCAACTGTTTTGCAGGTATGATGAGATTTGGCTAGCAGTTGTGCAACATTTTGCCTTACAATATACAGAGCTGTGTTCTGAGAGCAAGAATCGAGTGTAACATAATTATTGTCATATAGTTTCTGGCTGCTGACACTGCTAAATGGTTGGTTATGATGAACATCAAAGACAGCTGAAAACTGTTCAATATGCCGTGGCTGGGGCTGCCTCTGGATTTGCCACCCGAATGCTACTGCAACCTCTGGATGTTGTTAAGATTAGATTCCAACTTCAGACTGCCCCTACTATCAAGGTACTAGGCACTGATTGTTGAAAAAGCAATAAGCCTAATGTTGTCCTTGTAAAATTTTTGGAAATAAAATTTTAAGCATACGGTTGCAGAAGGAGGGAATTATCTTTGATGAAGTTTTCTCCGAATTTTAAATTGTCAGTACTAGGAGGTTTGAACGAAGATTTATGACTTGTTAGTTATTTCTTGGTTTCCCAAGGGATTTACTGCAAACCACATACAGAAGTGATGTTTCTTGCTACGTTGACTGTAGTAAGTAATGTGACAATTAGATATTGATTGATACATGAATCAAAGTTGTTGTTATTTTTTAGTTTTTGATTAGAACATTGACAATTGGGGTGTTTGTTGACCTAAAATATTGATATATTACCAGCCAAAGTATACATGTACTGAGAATCCAGTGGATTAATTTTTAATCCCAGATTATTCCTGGGGGTATTTGAAGAACTTGGCCCAGATCTTAAGGTTGATCTTCAGTCTAGTTTACACTGGGTTAATATTTATATGCATATTTGACCTAATAATTACAGACCTTTTCTTGCTCCAATTACAATAAAATATAGCATAGAAAGTTAAAAGGTTGGTAGACTGCCAAATTATTGTTGAATTCTAAATGATTTGAGCCAAGGCCCTTCGTAAAAAAATGAAACACATTCTTTTTTGGGCTAAGGCCCTCTATCAGAGAATAAAACATGTCTTTTGAGCTAAGGCCTTCTATCAAAGAACAAAACATGTTCTCTTTCAATTTAAAGCCCTCCATCAGAGAATAAAACATGTTTTGTTTTGAGCTGAGGCTATCTATCAGAGATTGAAACAGTCATGTTCTTTTTCAAGCTGAGGCCTTCCATCAAAGAATGAATTAGAATTCTTCAACACTAATTTGGCCATGTACCAAATTTTTAATTCCTGTGCTGTTTACTATGCAGCATTGTATTTTTATATTGTTCTCTACAATATAATACATCTGGAACCAGCAATTAAAAAGTTATTGTAAAACTTAGTTAATTATAAATTCTCAAAGATGCAGTCATATTTTTTTCATTTTTCAGAAATTTGCTAACCCTTCTTCAAAGTATTTTGGGATTTTTCAAGCATGGAAAGTTATTAGAAGAGAGGAAGGAATTCGAGCATTATGGTAATCTAATAAATGAACCATTAGATGAATATCTTTTCAAAAAAGAAAAATAATGTGGCCATATAAAGTGATGTACAGTGGCTATGGTATGAATATTGTTTGTATTGCAAAGACATCATAATATTTTTGTAATGAAAACCATGCACAAGTAATATAACTTTTTTTTTATGCAAGGAAAGGCCACATTCCTGCCCAACTTCTGTCTGTGACCTATGGCTGTGTTCAGGTATTTGCACTGAAAACATATTTACCCAGATTAATTTTCCCTAAAGGGTGGTTATTAGCTACAAAGTTGTTCAGCTGTTGATTGAAATACAATGGTTTTTTTCTTATACAATGGTATAACTTTCAATTACTATGAAATTGCTGGATCTTACCAGGGAGCATGCAGAATTGTCCCTTTACTCAAATTCTTTTGCTTAGTAACTAATTAGTCATATGAGGAGGTTTAATACCATCTAATGGTAAACTTCAAACTTAAACTGACAATTATCTTGTTTACTATAACAATGAAATGTTTTTACTATATGTAATACAGTTTGGATCATTTGAAGCTCTTACCAAAACAGCATGGATGTTTATTCCTCATGAAAAATATGCATCCCTTAAACCAGGTATAGTTTGTTACAATTTATTACCATTTTAATTACAGATTTTTCACACCAAGCTGCTAATGAAATTGAAAACAGTGTCCATGCCAGCTTCTAGATACCAACCTTGGGATTTCAGCATATGGTAGAAAGTTTGTAACTAGTTGCTTTGTTTGGTTCCCATTAACACTGATTTTTTTTCAGTTGGATATAAATTAGTTCTTCAAGGGGAGATATCTTATCTAGAAAGGACTGAAATTGGATTAGGAATTTATTAATGGACAAGTATGTCTCAAACAAGTATATGAGAAACAGGGTGGGAGTTAATAAAAAAGACAGGCAGTTAGATTGTTGGATTGGTAAACTATAAAATTTATTGAATGATTATCTTGTAGCTACTCACTTTGTTTGTGGAGGCTTATCTGGTTGCTGTTCGACTCTTGTTGTTCAGCCTGTTGATGTTGTGCGAACAAGGCTAGTTGCTCAAGGTGAACCTAAGGTAAATTGGACTAACATTAGTACAGATTTGTTACTTAACCTGGTAGTGTTTAATAGCATATATTATACTTACTGGTAGTTGTTTTATAATTGCTTGATAATACCACTGAAAAACCAGTGTGTAAAATTTACTTGTAAATTAGTTTGAATAGATTGTTTTCAACTTTTTGAGGTCTATAACAGTCTATCTCAAGCAGTCTCTTCAATGTACTATGAAAATGGTGTAAGAACATTCTACAAAGGTATTTAATAACTCAAAAAATTCTTTAGTACAGTTTTTTGAAGTATAAATAAAAGTAACTGAATTAAATTGTTATTGTCTGAAGTAGTTAAGGTCCTAAAGCTTTGTGTAAATCTAACAAACCATTTGAAATAACATTGGTTTATTTCTTATTTAGGCTTGCTTCCAACAATGATTGAGATTTTTCCTCAAACAGGCATGCACTTTGCATTTTATACTGGCTTTCAAATTATTTGGAGCAAGTATATCAATGAAATAGTATGTAACACAGGCAATAACAATATGTTGAAAAATTTGATCTCAAATTGTGAAACTACAAAGATTTACCAGTAATCCAGCACTGGATATTTTGATTTTTTTGTAATAATATTATAATTAAGAAAACTATGTAAACGATGGTTTTCAAAGTATTTTTGTTTCACTAATATTGTCTATTTAATTACTTAAAGGTTAATTCAGACATTTCAGCAAGTGAGAGCCTGTTTTGTGGTGCCCTGTCTGGTATATTTAGCAAGGTTGTCATTCATCCATTGGATGTTGTTAAAAAGAGACTGCAGGTGTGAAACATGCTAGGAATATTTCTGACTGATTCATACTGTATGCTTTCTACAATGTTTGGTTTTCTAACATTCTGGTATTTTCTATGATTTGTACTGTTTTTCTGGCAAATTAATTGGTGTGTAGGTATTTCTGTATTAACTAAGATTTACTGCTTGCCAGAAATACCAGTAGAAAAATATGCTTTAGCAGCAGAATTCCAGCAGAATTTCTTAACGTGGGCATGTCCAAAAAGGCTTCAATAAGAAGTGCACAATGCTTTGTAAGGAATGGTACAATTTTCACCCAAATTTTTTGTTCAAGAAAGAATGATTCAATTTAACCAAGAGAACAGTCAGAGGTCTATTGGGGTGGAAGTAGAAGTATCCTTCTAGCTATTCCACATCTGACCACATGACTTTCATTGCAGCACCAGTTTTTTTTTCCAGTTATGTTTTTTTTGTATGCATGAACATTCAATTTGTTTTAATTTAGATTGAAGGCTTTGCATTCAGAGAAACCTCAGGGCTCCCTATTTCACAATCTGGTGGTATGGTAAACTGTATTAGGACCATAGCTAGGGTTGAAGGTCTCTCTGGATTTTACAAAGGACTGAAAGTTAATGTGGTTAAGGTAAAAATAAGTTAAAAGTAAACAAAATCTAGAATAAAAGAAACTCATAACTACAGTTCTCAAGGCAAAGAGTTGTACTGCACAGCATGGTGAACCATTGAACACAGCTGAATAAAGTAGAACAGGGCACTAAATAATTGTCAGACTTTCAACAACCATCTGCCCAGAACAGCAATAAACCTGATTTGTCAGGCAACTAAGGTTCTCACTGGTCATTTATGTGACCAGATGATTTGTCACAACCAGTGTGATGTAGGTGGTCATCTACTGTAACATATGGTATGAGCACTTCACAGTGATAGGTGAATGTAAAGTTTATGCATACTCAAACCTATAATTTAGTGCTTTGCTTTCAGGATTGATATTGTTTAACAATTTACAACACTTATGAATATTCAAACCAAAGTGGGCACTTCACAAAGCCTGACTGAATAATTTCTTGTGATGCATGCTTTGATAATTTCACAGAGAATTGCTGATGCGAAAGGCTTTGAGGTTCCAATTTGCTGAACCTTAAGCATTGAACAAGTGTACATATATATAGAGAGAGAGGCTGAGTAGCTTAGTCATTTAATATTAAAAATACAACTACAATCTTATAGGCAGGTGTTGGGTACCGAATTTATTTGCATTTGCTACTATGAATAATAATAAACTACAGTAAATTTTATCAACAAAGTTGAAATGTTTGTGGCTTGTATGCATAATTTACTTCTTTTCACTTGGTACTTTTTCACAAAGTTCTTTACCCTCTAAGTTGACTTTTGAGGGATAACTGAAGAATATAAAACTTTGCAGTTTAATGTCACAATCATTTCAAATCATGTTTACTGTTAACAAACTCACTATGGTCTGTTACACTGGAGTGCATTTTAAGAGGGTGTTCTCTGCTTTATATGCCCATTCCATGTATAAGCCTTCAGGGTTGACTTGCTGTAGCATTTGACCATCAAATTTGCTACAAACTCTCTTACAGCCCAGGAAAGCCTCTGGACAGACATGTTTGTAATGTTACCCAATTGTGAGTTACTGTGGTACTAATGGGGCTTGTAAATTGAAGGAAAATTACATTATTATGAATATTGATTCTTTTATCTTATTTTTAGGGAGCCAGCTCAGTTGGTATCTCATTCTTGGCTTATGAACAATGTTGCAAATACTTGTTAAAAATTAACAATATGATATAATTCTCAATTGACAATCATTGCTATTAGAAAGAAAATATTATTTTATTTATATTTTAGATGTACAAAATAATAGTATACCTTACTAATTATGGGTAAACTGAAAAGAGAATTATTAGTCATTAATTCGAGTAATATGTCATTAATTCAAGTAATATGTACTAAAGATATTACCCCAGTAAGCAGTAATTCTGTAAGCTTCCTTTCAAATTTATTTTTTATAGTTGGGAGGATGGGCTTAGTTTTCACTTTCTGAACTACCTAACTACTTCCTTTCTACAATATTTGTCAGGAAGTTGTTTTTGTGTTCTTGAAAATATTCTGCTAAGTAAATCAAAAAGATAAACATAACATCAGTTTGAAACAGTAAGACTCACCTTTTTGTTGATGTGTGCCTCTGTCATATCTTGTAGTTTTTCCATCCATATGCACAGAATCAGTGTACAGTAATTCTGTAATGGACTAATGGTTTGGAAGCTGTTGTGGTGCACCCCTTCAAAAAAGTCTTGAATCTTAGTTGTTACAATAGACCACCAGGGATGTTTGTTTGAAGTAGTTCTCTTGTCCAAAAATGTTGACTATATATGAGTTACAGAGGAATAACTTCATTATTTTGTCTCAATCCATCTGTTATGCTTTAACTTGCAACTTTTGAAAAACAGGAATGTCTACAGCAATCTTAGCAACTCCATGCTGTGAGTTTACCTGGAGTATACAGTGGGTTCCAGTGGTCCTTTTGGACAAGTCAAAAATGTAGTTAAGCCTTTAATGCTCAGCATCTAATATACTGGACACCAGGAACAAAAGTACATATGAGAAAACAAAGCAAAAACAAAGAGAGAAGAAAGAACAAAAGAAAAACATTGTCAGTGTTAAAGGGTTAAGAGGACAATTGACTGTCAAAGCATCACCAACATGTCTGAAAAACCATCAGAACTACTCCCAGAGGATTCACTTAGCCCAGCTTGGGCATCTCTAATCCAAAAAGTTTATTCCAGTGAAGGGCTTCTCAGAGCAGTTCACCCCTTATTCACAGAGTGTGTCCCAATTTTCTAGTAAAATTGTCTGGCATAAGCCAGAGTAAAATACTAAAGTCTCCATAGGTTCCAGGGTACCATGATGGACCCAGCCCCCGCTTCTTAAGCTGTCGAAAATGCAATAGCTTTTTGAAACAAAACCAATCACTTAATAGAAATTCAAAAAGGGTTGGGAAACTGCCAGGACTTAAATATAGATTTTCTACACTTAAGTTCCAGCAGTTTCCCAACCTTTTTGATTTTTTTACTAGTCATTCAATACTGCTGATGCGGTACTCTAATTTTATATCAATTACCTAATACTTTCTATGCATGCCATGATATAACCATGTACCATAATAGTGGCAATTGAGGAACCAGGGGGAAAGTATAGTCTTGTTGGGAATATCAAAGCCCAGCATATAATTTTGAATAAACCCATAATCATAGAGACATTTCTTTTTTTAATAACTCATGTCTCTATTATTATGGGTTTATTCAAAATTATATGCTGGGCTTTGATATTCCTAACAAAATCATGTACCATAATATATTCAGTTACACAACTTAGAGGACCAAGAAAAGGCTGCAAACTATGTGGTAGAAACATTCTACATCACAGTGATAAAAACCATTCAACACCAAAGACTTTGATAAACATTTTAAAACACAGAAAATACTTGTTAGACAATATTATACAGAATTTCCCCAGAAGGGAAACCTAACCTCTACTTAACATGAAGTTTCATTGGGGGTACCAACATAGTAATCTAAAAACCTAAGCAAGATCTTAGTTCAGGCCTCCACGTTTCACAAATCTTGGGTTAGCAAGGGAAAATGGCAATGAAAATTCTATCCCTGGGCTGAAGAAAGGACATTATTTTTCCCTAGATTTTTTTTTGTGATAAGCTCAAAATTCTACTATGACTTGATAGTTACTGATGAGCCCAGGTGGTCAAGAATGCTTGCTCCACCTCATGGTTAGGTCATACCAACTGGTTAATAGATGTCATATGGATATTAAGTAACTTATTTTATAAATTAAGTTACTTACTGAACATAGCTGAAATAAAGTGGTGGATAGTTTTTTACTAAACAGGTCTAATCTCTCTGGCCATTACAGAATTTTCCCCAGAAAAATTTCGGAATTTTGATTTTCTTATAATGGTATTTCCAAGATATTTGGAGCAAAGATCACAAATTTGTATTAAAATGGGATAAAGAATCTGTTAATATTTCCTCAAATTCCTGAATATCTGTCTTACAGAGGATAAATTGGATACAATGCAACAGTCTTACAATACAGAGAATGGTATACAAGTGAAAGTTAGCCACAAATTAAATGAAAGTAAAGTTCACTCTAAGCCCTAAACCTTATACAAGTTTTTACCAAGTTTTATTCAAATAAACTTATTTCATCATGTTTACATAGCCATAGGTAAAGAACAATCTAAAAGTGGAGTTAAAAGCTTCTTTGTTTTTCACTGATGGAGGGTTTTTTCATCAAAAATAGTGTCTGCCCAACCTCTGTTGAGCAGTTTGTAATCCCAGTTTTGGTTTTCATAAGTTTTGATTTCTGATATGATGTAGTGTACTAAAATTAAATTTTTGAGTACCCACTTCCGGGACGTAACGCCGGACCGAGGCTATAAATATGACGTGAAACTTGGGGAATTACTTGTGTAGTTCACTTGATGATAGGATGACTTCGAGGTAACAATGTGTTTCAAGCGCTATTGTTGAGGTTGTTTTACCGTACAAAGACACGCTTTCCCACCAAAAACGATATTTTTTTCTTTATAGAAGAAGTAACACGGGGAATCTATTATGTCCACAGCATCCAGATTCTGCCTTGGTCGAAGATTATCGCGCGGGTGACATGGTTTGCCCAGAGTGTGGTTTGGTTGTTGGTGACAGGTTAACTTTCATTAAATGTTCAATTTTTCGATGTATTCACGATGACTTTATATACCAGTTCTCTTTATTCTTTGCTTGACCGTAAAGTCGCGTGTAATCCATTTACTGAAGATTGGACTTCTTTATCAACACACGAACAAGCCTGTCAGTCGACATAAAATTCCCTACCAATTTTACATCATAGGGTCGTCGATGTTGGTTCAGAATGGAGAACATTTAATAACGAGAAGTCTGTGTCCGATCCATCCCGAGTTGGCGCAGCCCAGGTGAGTCAGTTCAATTTGAACTACCATCGGCCGTAAACTATTCGTGCCAATTTTCAACTTCCCATTTCGCACGAAAGTGTAGAACCCAAGCTCCTTCTGAGAAGTTCGTTTGATTTGGGTATTTAATATTTATAGATAACGTAGTACTGTACTTTCTAATGTCAGTTTTGGCATTTCTTCAAATTTTACGCCTTTTAGGTGTGCATATCCCTTACCAACTATAGTTTTATATCCCTTCATCTGTTTCTTTGACTTTTCAAAATAGAAAATATTCAACCATAGCACAAAAATGAACCAGTCAGGCTTATCGCAAGTTTGAGGGGGTGTCTTAGGATTAGGATTATGTATGGGGTCAGGATTAGGATTGGAGTCAAGACCTCCATTTGATGCTTGTAATTTACTTCAGTCAAGATAAGGGTACCATAAACGATGTCCATTAATTTCAATAGAATCCACTGCTTAGTGGCACAGATTTGTCAACTATGATTGAAAGAGGAAGTCCTGGAAAGTATGAAATGGATAGCTACTCAAAAATGCATAACAGAGGAGGTGTAAGTATCAAGACAGCTAAAGGTTCTGTTGAATAATCATTTTGAATCCTAGTGTTATGGTTATAGTTGCCAACAAGTCATGTGAATGTTTTTTTAGGCAACTGGTTCAGACCGCAGTTTACTGACAGCATTCAGGGAAATTTCAGTGATGGCAGACAGAATCAACTTACCAAGAAATATTGTGGTAAGTCTTGAAAGCCAAGTATTTTAGGATTGTAATGAGCAGATGCAAATGTGTTTATTGCATTAAAAATTAAGCATGTAATACTTTTGGGTCTTTGCACTTAGGATCGGGCCAACACATTATTCAAGCAAGTTCACGAACAAAAGAGTTTAAAAGGACGAAGTAACGATGCCATTGCATCAGCCTGTTTGTGTATTGCTTGTCGCCAAGAAGGAGTGCCAAGAACTTTTAAAGGTACAAGCTGAAGGTGTCAGTTAAGCCCTCATCAAAAGTGCATTGTTAAAAAAAAAGTTATGTTTTAGAATGAAAGAGTCTTTCTGTCATAGGAATAATGCTTTTAAATAATCAATTCTTTCTGCATGGTGGTCTTGATTTCTAGAAATATGTGCCATAAGTAAAGTTTCCAAAAAAGAAATTGGTCGATGTTTCAAACTTATTCTAAGAGCACTGGAGACAAGTGTTGATTTAATCACCTCAGGTGATTTTATGGTATGTATTGCAAGTTTTCCTTTTTCAACAACCAAGGGACTTTTATAGAATATGTTGGTGGTAACTTTTTTTTTGCTTCATCGCTAGTCTCGGTTCTGTTCAAACTTGAGTTTGCCTTCCTACATTCAAAAAGCTGCCACTCACATAGCAAGAAAAGCAATGGACTTGGATCTTGTACCTGGGTGAGTATGGAACTTGTAGGACAGTAGGAATAATTATAGAGTTTCCATCAAAAGACATCTACAACCACGTGTATGAGAAGAATGAGTAAAGGAATTAATGTACGTACAAATAAACAAACAAACATACATACATATAAATGAACCAATAGACAAATGGAACTCTTGAAAAAATTGACCTTTTATTGCAGGCGAAGTCCTATATCTGTTGCAGCTGCAGCTATATACCTAGCATCACAGGCTTCTGATGGCAAAAAATCACAGAAAGGTTAGTAACAAAAGCGCAACTAAGTTATTTGTGCTTCTCAAGGTAATCAGTATGTAATCTTAACTGTCAAATTTTCACCTCTCTATTAGGAACCACACGATCTACAATGTCTACTTGAATGAGGACATCCTTCAAAATTTCGGCATTTAAAGAAACCTTGGTTAATTGAGTTGACCACTGTGTTTGATACTTGTTACAGGACTTATAAAACTCTCCAGATCTACTGAAACAACTATACTAGTCTTGAGTTGACAAGCAAGCGTTTGTGGTCCTTGCTGTCTGAAATACACCAAGCTCCCACATGCATAAAAAATTGTGTTTAATATTCAAGTTATGGGTGAAGTTTCGAGTAAAAGTTGCAAAATGGCGTCACAATGACATCACAGGTATTTTATCAACCAAAATGTGAAAATGAATTATTTTCGTTAGGGTTGGGATTAGGATAAGTTTAGCCCAGGTAACTGGTTATTCTTGAGTTGGACTTCAATGGCCAGGAAACTTGATAAGCCAAGACACTGTGTTTAAATGGATAAAATTTTTATCCCGTTATGGCGAGATTTCAACAGTGGCTGCCGTGATCTCGGTGTTAAATTTGCCGGCCAGCTAGAATAACTTGCTCCATGTCCCTTAAGGTCCCTAATATTCATTGACTGACACTGCTTGCTAAGGACAACTCGTAGATAGCTCAATAGTTGGGATGTTTCACAGCCCATGAGAGGTAAGAAGTTCGACCTCCACTTGGCACTCTGAAACACATTTCGGCGCTCACGTATCACCAGTCATATATCCAAGCAGTCTACATCACAAATCACAATATTAGCACAACACCCTTAAAGACGTACTTCCAGTAACTATAACTTCAGCAGTTTGGACAAAGACAACGCCGCCGCGTTCTGACAACTGGATTTTTCACTCAAAACTAAAGGAACCAACAATTTCTACTCCCTGGAGAAACTTCAACACACAATGAGTACGCATGGGACTAAATCTGCCGTAATTTTTTTCCGTTTTTTTCACAGAGATTGGTGATATTGCTGGTGTGGCAGATGTAACGATACGACAGTCATACCGCCTAATGTATCCCAGAGCTGCTGAACTATTCCCACAAGATTTTAAATTCCACACACCGATTGATAAACTTCCAAGCTCGTAAAATAATATATTTCAATGGATACACAACATGTTTGAAAGTTTTCTTTGAAAAAAATACATTTATCCACCAAAAGTCGCCAACGAAGAAAATATAAACAAACGGGTGATAAAGGAGAAGTGAAAGAGAGCTGTCAAGCTGAATGACTTTAACGAAAGCCTTGAGTAAAATCACCTACCTAATGGTAGGTGGCTAACGCCAGAGTAAAATTCTAAGACTAAGAAGTCGCGCCTACGTCACGAAAAAGTTAATGTTGTGATACGCTTCAAGTTTTCTGTCAAATAGTTCATGGAAAAACCATAATGATTCATGTTTGTTGTAAGATGCAACAACTTGTTGTATCCTATTTTTTACTCATAAAATAACTGTATCAGTTTACACAATTTTACGAAGATTCTAAGTTATTTAACATGTGCTTTCGACATTTAAATGACATTAAAATTTATTATAGGGTTTTCTCATATCCTCAATTCTGATTAGTTAATGCACGGTCTGTCCTTTTCCGTATCAGGACCGTAGTCCCGAATGGTCTTTTTTCTTGCGAAAGTTTCAAAGGTGTTCACAACGAAGCCTACCAATTAAGGCCTTATACTGTAACAAACAGCTTATCGACCTCATTTGTTCAATGTGTACATTGAGATATCAGACCCCTTGTTTTTTTTGTACGGACCTCGTCTCGCCACGCTCGTTCGTACTAAAAACATCGGTCCGATATCTCACTGCACAGCCCTCACGCTCCGTCAGTAAGCTGTTAATATTTCTCATAAATTTAATGGTGGTGCTACTTGAGGATCTGCCCCGGTTAACCTGACAAGCATACTACTTGTGTAAAACAAGTATCGGTCGACACAATAAATTCAGTGAATATTTGTAATTAGTTGATGACACCAAATAGTTTGCAATCAATCCCTCGAGATTCAAACAATGAAACAGAAACCTTGTGAGGGTAATTTTTGACTTGAGACAATTCAGAACACTCTACGGAGCAACTTCCCGAAGATAACTTAGGAGAGCGAAGCGGAAGAATGTCAATAAACTTTGATTTCCTGGTCCTACTGTAAGTAGCCATTTCTATGGTGAACAGATGTACTTCATTACAGGTGGTTCGTTGAGTCATGATTTTACCATGACTGTACAAGACAATCAAGTTCTAATAAAGAAGCAAAACAGGCTTTGTTTGGCAACAGGAAAAGCTTAGTGTTAATTTAAATTGGATTTTTCGGCCGTAGCAAGATTTTTGTGACATGAGTTACTGGTCAGGCTCATCAGAAGCCAATAAAAAGTCTTGAAACTATTAGTAATTCATAAGGAAATTCAGCCGTAATCCATGTCTGTTAATATTACAGAACTGATTAATAAAACATCAAAAGTCAATTGTTCAAAGCCTGTATTGATGGGTTGCAATCAATCCTTTGGAATTCTTAACACAAAGATACGGCGGCTATGTTCGTATCACATACAAAAGAAGTTAAGATTCTTTTGGTTAAAGTTCATTCAACAAGGCTGCCATGATATCAGGTGCAAACGACCATCGCTTATCTGGCAGATAAGTCCCACGGGAGTCAACAGCGGTATCCATCACAAGGAATATTAAATTTATCAACCTCTCCCTAAACGAGACGCCTCCCATTATTCTCGTCCACGTCTTCATACATTCGTGAAAATTCGAACCGAATATTCGAAAACGTAAAATATGAGAATAGAACGAGTATAATTCTGTATCACGCTTCAGTTCGCGTTCTTCACGGAAGAACTGAGCTCCTATTTTGCATATCTCATCCAGTGTTTCAAATATGACTTACAGCAAGTTTTTGGAGTAATTTACAGAATTTGTGTCAGTTCTGTAACGGAATACAGAACCGGCATTCATTTTGTAAAATAGTGGCACTAAAAGTAACGATGAAAGTGTATTTATAGTGGATAACCCAATCAACTACCTATGTCATTCTCTCTGGAGGTCTAGTTATGGCCGCTCCTCATTGGTGGGGTGGTACTACTGATGGAAACCTGCGATGTACGGTAGAGTCAAACTGAACAACTCTCTTCTTACTGAAGACAATGCGAACCATGAATGCGCGGACATTTCAAAAGAGGCAATTTAAAAACTTGGAAATTTTTTCTCCTTCTAGCGTGTCAAAACAAAGGTTCTATCTACATTCACATCCAAAGCAGATTGGTCAAATTCATTTGAATTTCTGAAATTTATGCCTATGTACAACGTCAGCAATTATTTATAAAAAAGAAAAAAACAACAACTAGCGTAGAAATGAATGTGATTCATGAAACGTTCGAGCCAACTAAAACTCCTCGGGGAGAAGTATTACCGGCATTATATGCTGGCACTGGTTCTTCCTTCTCAGTTTGGGTTTGATTCGCTATTTACAAAAGGCGTGTACAAGTACGACATGTCCATGACATTATTTGGAATACTTGACCTCTTAAGGAATATTCTCTTTGTATTTATAAGTTGGCAGTCCATCTTTATCATAGGAAAGTAGCTCTTTTTAACCCTCCACTTGGAATCTTTATGTAAAAAAAAGTACGAAAAAACAATGCTCGGGACAAAAAGGAATAGTGCTTAAGAATCTATTCCATAAAGTAGCGTAGTATGTCCCTATAGTCAGTCAGTCATAAACAGTCGCAAATTGTTGAAAACAGTTCACGTTTTCTCTCCTCGACTCAGGTTTCCACGAGGAACCGCTGCACCGTGCAAGGCTTGTGAACAGAAGTAAAGAATTCTCGATTTCTGTACCACCGCCCGCAGCCATATTCATAGTTCTAAGCGGTTCCTCACGGAAATTTCTACGCAGGAAAGAAGTCTGAGTTAAAAAAAAACTTTCAGCCGGGTCGCTGTCCATCGTAAATAATCCGTAAAGACAGAATTGGTTCCATAAACTTTTATCGTTAAACACTTTGTTTTCAATTGTGTTTTGATTTGATCATGTGGGAACGACAATATGTAAATGTTTTCGAAAAAATGGCAAAATTTTTGGAATTACTTTATTGAAACTCTGTGATGAACTCAAAAATAAACGATATATTCGCCTTTAGCATTCACCGTATCAATCCAGATAAAAAAATAATTTAGCTTGCACAGTACGCTCTCACCAATTTCGAAAAAACTCGGCAGACTTCTCACAACATAAAAATGTCATTGCCTTTTTCTTAATAACCGATTTCTTTATGTGATTATCCCCCTCAAAACTGGAAAATTCCTTTTATAGTCAATATACACATACCACTGTCAGGAGCGGGTACAATAAAGGACATCTTCGGGGGCTTCGTGGAGTTAAACTCAGTAGCCGGAAACATAAGATGGTCCTACAAAATGAAGGGCAGAACGTCAATATTTCAGATTGTGAACCAGTTGGGGTTTTAATTCAAATTCAGAAACTAAATAATCCATAAGAAAACACAATGGAAAATCATGACAACCCCGTGACTTTAGACCTAATAAAGACACGTTTGGCTGTTTTTCATAAGCTTCTCGTTGGTTTCTGAGGCTAAGAGACGACAATAATTTTCAAACTTAGTTTTTAAACGAACGTATTAAAGGGTTCGTTTTTGAAGGCGTTTCAAAAAAACTCGGCGTACGTGGATTATAGGGTCCGATATACTCAAGGCCGGATTAATCAGTAAGCTAGGTAACCTATAGGTTACGGGCCCCCCAACAGAAGGAGCCTCCGAAAAACTGAAGACGAGAAAAAAAGACACGCTCTGTATTACTGTATAGACGAATACTAGTCCATTACTAATACAGCAGACTAAGAGAAAACGGGATACGTATAAATTCAAGGTGCTTTGCTTTATATAAAATTCAATTTTACAGAAGGACCAAAATATTCATTCAAGTTACTATGAACTATAGCTATACAGGGGTCCTCCCGAAGGGTTAATCCGCCCCAGGATATACTAGACGCTTGCCTGGTGTTTTAAAACCGGATAAAGTACACTGGTCGTTTATTAAACATTTCGTCATATCAGGAACACTACGAGATATCACTGACTGCCTGACTTTTTCACGTCTACATGTAACTGGGAAATAACAAAGCCAGGAATTGTGCTACTTTAGCGGCATAAAAAAGTAAGCGACAGAAAAAAATGACGTAATATATACAGTACCTCACTAACGTAACTCACCTTTCTAAATGAAATCAAGTAGAAAGTGTCCGCCTGTCTATTGAACGCTTGTTGAAAAGACCTAAAAGATCTGCAGAGGAGGTAAGGAATTAAGACGGTGCAGAAAACTCAACTACGTTCTCCGATTAAGGGACGCAGTATGGCCTATAACCAGGTTTATCTATAGTTGATAGAAATTTTCACTATTTTTGAACTATTAGGTGCAGGAAATGCGTTCTGCGCGACAGACTTTATCGAAGATCATTTTACAAATGCGTGTGACGGTAGATGCCTTTGGCTAAGAAATCAACGCTATCAGGATTTCGTTTACAGGGTAAAAATCTCGTACCGTTCAGTGTAACTGGAATCGTAGTCTTACAAAGACCTTTCTTATACCAACTGATGGCAAGGGTCTGAGATCTAGAATGTATAAGATACTTTTTTTTCCTATTCTGTACGTTAATATTGCCCTCTACACAAGGTACTCCGTTTCCGAAATACCACGAAGCATAGCAAATATTGTTTTCACGTCTTGTATTTTAAGCAATATATATATATATATATATATAGCAAAAATAAAAGTGTATCGCACGGGAAACACAGTTGACAATTGGTTTGAGAGTGCTCGATACCATGTAGGTAGAGCGAAATAACTTTAATAAAGTTAGAG
>JBAHVQ010000206.1:241285-264649 GCA_036872915.1 Nanipora kamurai
ACTTTTAAATCCGGTAAATCCGGCCGGATTTAGAAAAAAATCCGGCCGGATGCCGGATTTGGAAAATTCGTCAAATCTGGCCGAAATTCCGGCCGGATTTGAAATCCGGTGCACCCCTAAATTAAACCCAGAATTAATCATCAGCGAATGACACATTTTCATGGCGTAGTGCATGTATTGTTATTCTTACCCAACTCCGTTGAGGTTTAGAGCAACAAACAAAAGTAGGACCAAAACGCACGTTGATTTGGCCACACTGCCACTGACGTTAACCCCTGTGAGGCTTTTGAAAGCATTATTCTAAAAATCAAAAGTAGAAAACCTCACATGAAGATATAAGTTGATTTCCCAAGTTGGGGAATTTTGTAAGAAATTTTTGTAAGAAAAGGTGTGAATTTCCAAAGAGTAGAAATTCCCACTAGTATTGATTGGTCCTTCATATAAACATATCTTGGAGTCCATCACATTTGAAGGGGTAGAAAATGATTGGTACCCACACAATCACAACAAGTTAGATTTTGGATTCTACAATTCTGTATTACCTCTGTTTCCAACTCCATCAATCGCTTCTTCAGCATCTCGTTTTCTTGTCGAAATTTTTCATTCTGTGCCAGTGTTTCGTTAAGCTTAGCTTCCAAACTTTGTAAATACTATGATAACATGAATGAGAGTAATTCTACATCAAAACCAAAACACGAAACCACCAAAAGAGATCCAGCCCTGACCTCCGTTAGATAGGTCAATGTTCCCTCAAGCTGAGAGGGCAACTTGGTACTTACACTGGCGGGGTTTTTTCCCTCGTGATATTGTGGAATGCCTTTCATGTGTGAGCGTACCTTTTGGTTGACCACGATTAAGGATTTACCCAATCATTTTTCAAACAGAATATCAGTATGGACATTAACCACATTGAGGTTTATGCCTGCATCAATACAGTAAGTCATGGTGCCATGTAACTGGGCCATGCAATTGGGCTATTCTTGCCTTTTTGTATCTCCAGCAAGTCAACAAGGAAACTAGTGAGTTAACTTGAACCCCTAAATATAATTTTTTTGGGCACTATTGATTACTTATTAACCGAGTGTAAGCTCGGAATTTATGCACAGACCTCGCTCCTTCGTCGCTCGATCTGTACGAAATCCTCTGGCAAATACTTTTCCGTACAGACTGGACAAACGAAGTGAATAAGGAATTTATTAAATGGCCGGAAAATGTACAAATCGGACAAGGCACTCACATTTCGCACTTCAAACTGCTAGCCGGTCTGTACGAAAAATTTATTGCACAGCGAGGCAGCCAATCAGCGTCCGTTATTTTGCGTACAGACCGGAAAATGAACGTTGCCATATAATAAATTTCCTTACACGTATTCTGGGTCATGTCTGTCCTAGGTCGCTAACCTATTTTAAAAGTTCTTGCAATTACTAATCCACATTCGCAACTTACTTCTTTTTTCTTTTTTCGTGATAAACAGGCAGATTCTCTGTTTTTAATCATTCTTTGTTGTCTCTTTAGGACTTTCATCTGTCAAAGAATAACATATGAGCGTCAAAAAAAATTTAGAACAACCTACTAAGACAAGTTTCAGACACCTTTGGTAAGCAGGACTTCAGCTCAACATAAATATGATTTTATTCATATGCTCAACTTACATTCACATCCATCTGTTGTGTACTCTTTGATGCAACACCAGGTAGAATTGTCGACTGATTATTTACTGTACCCTGACAAAAGACAAATAAAACAAATATCTTATACATAGTGGCAGATATTGTGCAGCATGTGGTAGCTTGGTGTGTGTACAGTAGATACAAATTGCACAAGCTGCTCAAGCTTAAAAAATCAGAAAATTTCTCTGCCAGTGTAGCTAATGTGGATTACTTAGCTGTTGAGAGTTTAGTTAGCAGTACACATGTCAACTATGGAACCAGTACAAATAGCAACCTTCACTCTACCATCTCAGTCAATGTAGCTCAACGGTTAGAGCGCCTCATTAGTGATCAGAAGGTTACGGGTTCAATTCCCGTCAGGGGCTCAGAAAACTTTTCTGAGTTTCTAACCATGTGCAGCGTGTGCAATTTCCATCTCATACATACTATCAGTTACTATTGAACCAATCCCATATTTACAACACATTATCAGAGATTTACTGTGAGCATTCAAGCCTTTTTCAGTTGGCATTCCAAAACATAAGGCAGTTGCTTTCTGAAAATATGAAATGAATGAGCTAAAATGGCTGCAAACACTTGGGACAATGTCCAGATTGACACAAAATTCTCAGCAATATATCAGAGAAAGAAACAGTTCTTTCTTCCGGTAGGACATTGAAATTACTCCTGTTCTGCAGCAATTCCAAATAATAATTTCATATTTAAAGATAGTGTTATGGTCTTGTTAGAGTTGGGTTTGGAGTTTAGTTCGGTTAATTTAGTTTAGTTTTTAGTCCAGTCTAGTTTTGTTTAGCTGAGTTTAGCATTAATGTTAGAATTTATTTTAGTTCAGCACCAGACTTAAAGATTTAATGTTACAGTCCAGTTTAGGGTAAGGGTAGAGTAATGTTTAGAGTTACAATAAACGTTTGAATTAGCACTCTAGACACTTATTTTTTTTTTGGATGTATAAGGTGGTGCTAAATCAGACAGGGCACCAATTTGGACTTGGGCACTTGCTTAAATGGATAGCATTTTGTCAAGACAGTAACATTAAAGGAGTTGTGACAGGGTGCGACAGATTATCTGATCCAAGTTTTGCAAAAGGAGCAGCAAAACTAGCAGCCATTTTAAAATCCATCTCAATCTGCATCATCCTGCACTTTGGACTTGCATTGTTTGTTATCCAATCATCTTTATTGGCAACTTAATCTGATTTAGCTTTCATCTGGTTACATTCCAAGATGGGTCAACATTATGCATTCACTGAAGTATGGTGGAGTAAGACCTGGCAGCCGAAGGCATTTCTATTTGCCCCACTCTCACACAAAAAGCCAGGGGAGGTGTCAGTATTCAATAAAGTTTTTAACAAACATACTGAGCAAGCACAAACTTTCTTCCAGGAGTTAATTTGTTGAAAAGCACATGTGTGTATGGAAATAGACATTCATTATTTTTGGATGTAACATACATGGCAAAGGGTTGCCCCATGCAAACATCCATCACGACTGATATTGATTCAACAACACATAAGTTAAAGAATACTAGTGTATATTGCTGATTATACTTACCATTAAAACTTAAAGTGTCTAAGGCATACTTAATTAAGCAGGAGTATTTATTGTTTGTTTGCACTCAATAAGGGGCACTTATTTGTAAGGGGCACTTATTCGTAGGGGGCACTAATTCAAACATTTATATGTTTGAATACTACAGATCTACTACTAGGTCTGACTTGAAGAAGTCAGATACCATAATTGTTACATTTGCTATTATAAATATTTCACTACTAACAATTGATGTATTTGGTGTCGCTGGAACCACTCCTTGGATAGTCTGAGCCACAGGTATACAAGTAACATTTTGATTGTTGCCTGCCAATGTAGCTTGAACTAAAACTAAAAGGAAATGAGTGAGTCAATAATACATGTATATCATGGAGTATTTAAGAAATCAAATACTAAAAAATTCTCATGCACATTATCATGTAATCTCAGGCTTCAAACATAGCTTATGCTTCATAGACTTTTAATCCTAAAGTACACACACCACCATCAGATCAAGCAGAAAAGGGCAGTATTTCTACAATGCCAGTAGCTTCACAACAAACTGGTCAATATTTCTCATGGGAAATGGCAATTCTACATTTCGCAAGGACAATGAGAACATAAGAGTGGTTGTTTTGATTTTGTACCATGGGCATGGCCATCTTCAACTCATCGGTAAATAATTCCCAGATATGAGCTAATGGTTATCTCTGACCCATACAGGCACTAGTGTATGCTCACTGTAAACATGGTGGGTCAGCATGTTGTCAATCACATTAACTAATCAAGTTGTTAATTTTCATTTAAGACTTGCTTGAGAGTAAAGGAATGAATGCTTAATTAAAGTGTCTTTATTTATGCTGTACTAGATAACCCCGTTAGCTAAGTTGTTTCTAGAGGTCCACTAAGAGGTACCCCTTTATGGGTCCAGGTGTCATTACAGAAGAAAATCAGAGTACCCAAAAAACGTGCAATGTTTGGTAGAGTCAAACTGGATAACACTTCTCATAAGTGACAAGGTAACTTCAATCAGTAAACTGCTGGGTACCAAAATTAAAGCATAGTCAGAGGTGAGAGACACACCTGACAAAAATTTTTTAGGTCTCTGAAGCTGTTTGTGACTGTAAATAACAAAAGCTTATTTCAGAGTTCTGGATTTCTTTAAAAAACCAAACAGAAACAAACTTATACAATGAAACCACTATTTTGCAATTTATTTTCCTTTCCTTGATTGAAAAAATACCCATATAAAGTTAAGATATTTCTAATCAAGGACAATAACATTACCTGGCTTTAAAATAGCTGTCTGGGAATTAGAGATAAGGTTTACAGTCTGCATCTGAGGTTGTGTGGTAGTCACTGGTAACACTGTTTGAATTGGAATGTTTCCATTCACTGGTTGGATGTAGATTGGTTCTTGTTTTGCATTACGAGGTAATGGTAGCTTTACATTCTGGACTACTTTTGTAGCAACAGGCTTTTGATCAGTTCCTTGAAATATTGGCACACTTCCAAGAACTCCACACTGTCTTTGAGTAGCACCAGTCTGTTCACACTTGATGTGAGGGACCCCTGATGGCTTGATAGTACAAGGTACAGTTTTTTTGCTTTCCAGCTTAATTTCTGGCACAGTTTGCTTTGGTCCCTTTAGATCATTCAGAAGTTGTTGCTGGCAAGGACGATCACAAGGGAAACTTATCCCTTTGTCAATCTCCTGAATTATGCATTCCTCCTGGGTAATGTTGTCTGAGTAAGTAAGATGTTCAGGACTGCCTGGATTTGACAATGAGCCAGAGCTTCTGGTAGGTGATGATATGCCACTGTCAGCAGACTAGAATAAAGTGAGTTATTACCAGTAGTTAGTAAAAACAACTTTCTCATTTGACTTAGAAAAACATTATCCCTAACATTTACATCCATTTTTCCCAGGATATATTGTAGAATTTCATCATAATTATGCAAAAACTCATGCAAATTTTATGGTGAGTGTAAAAAACCAAGCAAACAGAAACTGTCTATTTTTCCAACAAACCTGAGATTCTGGTGATTCTGGAGAAGAATAATTACAAGAAACAGCTGAGTCAGGAGACAATGGTCCACTTTTCATAATATCTAGGATGAAAAAGCAAATTAACTGCCATATACAGAATTAACCATCTTGTCTTTCTTTATTAGTTATTCATTTATTAGTTATTCATTTATCAGTTAAAAGTGAGCAAATTACAGTATCTATAAATCAAAACATGTATGCATGCACTTGAACAGCTTATTATCAAGCTTATGAGAACTTTATAGTGGCCCATAACTGTTATGCCAAAAAACTTTAGATGGTAGCACAGAACTTTAAACCGTGGCAATAACTGCCATTGCCCTATTTGTGTTGGGCCCTTGAAACATGGTGTTGCTGCAATGTCCCCATCTGATAAGACTTGTCCATTATCTAATAATGTTTATAGTGATAGTGTTTAGCCTAGCTAATTAGATAGCATCATTTTCTTCAGAGTACTGGTAGATTTCTGCGAAATATATGGAGTATGTCCATGTATACGTACTGTATAATTAATAATAAATAATAAATGTAACATTGAGGCATATGAAATGGTTAACACAGTCAAATGTACACTAGAATACTAATAACACCACAACTATGATGATTTGGAGGGTCATCAATAATTAATAACTGAATTTAATAACTGAATTGTTATTTAACAATCCAAAGTTTAGGACTTAAATCAGAAAGCAACTTACCTAAAGATGTAATTTCAAAATTTGGAAGACTGTTCAGGAAATCATCATCATCTAACTTCCCAACCAAATCTTGTAAATCAACTTCTTTCATCTGTAAAAAAGCAACGACTCGTATTGCATATACGCATAAAATAATGGCCACACAGGATTGGCTTGCACGAAAGCTGACGTGTTATTTTGAATATCTGAAACACCAGATGGACAAGATATAAAAACATCGTCTCTAACTTTCAGCATTTATATTGTTTAGTCTGACACTTTCTGCTGATCTAATATTTCTGGGATAATATGAAAAATCTGTTGGGGGTCGATTTATTTTTAGAATGAAACTTACGAAAGGTGAATTTTAAGTTTCGCTATCGCTTCCTTCGGTAAATGCATTTGAACCAGCTTCAGCTGCTGCAGTAACAAACTTTTAACGTTTATTTACATCTACACTACAGCACAGGCTTTATTTCAAATCAAATAGAGTATGATGATCTCAGATGTGCCAAGCATCGATGAATAATTACTGCCTTCGTTGTGCCACCTCACAAACGTGGTTGAGCGAAAACGGAAGTTTATGAAAACAGACAATGATGTAAGTTTGTTCGTAAGGATGAAATGTGATCTGCAGATGAGCTGAACGAACTTCATTTTACTTCGGAGAAAACTAGAATTCTTTAGTTTTGTGTTAGCCTTTAAAGATACGAACAGAGACGGACAAAACTGGCTGAAACCGGGTGCCTTATAAAGCCAAATTATACATGATGTATCATCAGTAGAGCTTTTGAGAAATCCACTGAAGGCATCTTTCCAAAATACAAACCTCTTCGTCGGCAAACTTTAGGTCTTCGTTTGGCAGAATAAACTCATCAGGGTCAAAGCTGCAGCCAGAAAGGTTTCCTAAAGAAAAGGTTTACTGCTTCATTGATACAATTCGGGTAAAAAAGTGCGGAGATTAAACCCAAACGAGAAGATAAGTGTACACAAATATACGAACTTACCCCATTCATCAATTCCCAAGCTTTCATCCAAATGAACGGCGTGTTCCACCATTACAGCCCCCGCCATAGTAGATGAATTCTACACTTGTCCCAACAAGAACTCAGTGGCTATGTTTTACACGTAAAAGGGAAAATTTCTTACTTTCTTTGTAGTAAAACTTCGAGAAGTAAAAACAGCTTGACATCAGATCGCGAGTGAGCCCGCGAGCCCCTCAATTAAAAATGACTGTGTAACCAATCACACGTGAGAGACACGTGAGTATGTTATTGTTCCTTTGTCTCTTTCTGTGGGGTGCCATGTGCTAAATACGTCAAAATTACAAAGAAGGTTGAAATCTCGTCAAAGGTTAAAAGTCTCAACAAGCCGTTTAAAATTTCAACAACATCAGAAAATACGAGATAAAATCGGAAAATTCGTGTAGGCGTGGCGAATACATTTGCTTGATAAAATTTTTGTACGCTTGGTGACATCTTTGCCGACCGCTTGGTGAGTTTTCACAAGCTGCTTGATGAGATATTTGCTCACAACTTGACGAGATGACCGCTGACTACTTTGTGTGCCCTGGCATACTAATGGTGTAACTCAATTCCCCTCCCCCTAATCAATGTTGTGTCTGCCCCAGAGACGTAGCCAGAATTTTGAAAGGCGGACGTCGAGGGTATTTTTTTATTGAAAACTTGTGTTATCGTTTGTGAAGGTGGCGTTCTCCGCCTCGCTGAGGACTGAGGCGAGACTGAATCAACTGTGAACGCAGTCGTAAAGCCTAGAGCGGTAATGTAAGCAAACCTATTTCAGCTAATTTAAATAGTTCCCAGAGCTGCCTGTGCAGGATGTAAAGAAGGAAACAATCTCGGAAGGATTTGTGTAAAGACAAAGACAAAGCCTTCGCCTCCTCGTGGCCGTTGACCTTCAATCGTGATGTTAAATCCATTATTACACTCGCGACCATTGATTAACCCTTACTTATCTATTATCTATAATAGCTCTATCAGAGACCAGTGGACGTTCGTCAAGCTCGTTCTCTCAAAAAAACGATTTCTGAGCCCCAGACGGGAATCGAACCCGCAACCTTCTGATGACCGGTGAGACGCTCTAACCATTGAGCTACCACGACTCAGATGGCGAGCAAGGGTGCAGGTTTGTCATATGTATTGCCTAAGCGGAAGTCACGATATGATGATAATAATGATCGAATACTTAAACACTGAGCAGAAACTCTGCTCATGTGGGAGCTAGGTCCAGGGCTATTCCCGTCTAGGGCTCAGAAATCGTTTTTCTGAGTAAACGAGCTTGACGAACGTCCTCTAGTTGTTCAGATTTCATTTTGTCGTTCTAGTCGTCTGTTCAGTTATAGAAGCACTGATGACGTCATAACTTGGTAACAACAAAAAAACTGGCCCACGAGGCATAGCCGAGTGTGTCTATGATGTTCTTACCACGTTTTGTCGTCTTCTGTGCAACTAAAACTGAACAAACAACGGTAAAATGAAACTATTTGTTTTATACAACAAACAAATAAAGTATTTCGACAAAAAGTTTGAAAGTTTGCTTGAAAGCTAAGGTGGAATTTTCGTAGCATGGAAAAGTACGAAAACATTAATGGCGTGTGACTCGTGATCTACACAAATGAAGCGATGTTATTAGTTCGTGATATGACGAGGAGAGTTGTGACTGGTGCACAGTTTTAGTGACGGCATCCGTGTGTCTGTCCTTTAAGGAGGCTCCCTAGGATAATTTTTAATAGGAGACTTGTAACGAAGTATGGCTGACCACGCATGCGTAGATACGTTCTTGTCGAATCCTTAACACAGAGGTTTAGCAGACGACGCTCTTGAGTTATGATATTTTGATATTTTATTCTTTAGTGGAATATCTAACCTCATACCAATTTTCAGAAAAATTCACCCAAGAAATCTGATCTTAATGTGTCTTGAATGTGATAATCGTGAAAATATGCCGGTGTTCCAACGTTATTATTACCACCTCAACAATCGAAAATTGTACAATTCGATAAATATCTCATGTTTATCATACTTCTACAGTTAGACACACTTTGTACCGAACTTACAAATATTTTAACGATAGAAATGCCCATAAATGGAGACCATACTAATTATATCGTGTAAACATAGAAACTCTAGGGAGCCACCTAATAGATCAAAGGTAAACGACCAATGAAAATGCACGTAGAATGAAAGTTACTGTATAAAATGATGTAAATGATGCAAACTTTCCATTTGCCGATCTCACCAGATCAGGAAACCACTCCTTTCACTCCGTAACGACCCACTGCCAAGGTCTAATCAAGTTCTGACAACACTCAACAGTCTTTTTCCCCCCGAAAGCTCAGACGTACACATGATAGATACTTTTCCTCAAGTATAGTTTTGTTCTAATTCATCTTCCTGACGCTACACATAAAATACTTACTGGGTAAATACTCAGCCACACATGTGCCAACGACAACGACGGTAAGAAATGAAAACGACGTCAGAGCAGTCATGTTTCCCGTGTGTTTACAAGTGATGTTTCAGCAGTGATTTGTCGGTTAAAGAATCCTTAATCTTGTTCTCATATGTTTTACACTCGTTCTTCCAGCGACGATGTAGAGGACAGAGAGTACTTAATCTTTTGCGAATGTTATCAATGATATCAAAGTAATTAATATACTGTATCAGAAACAAGTAATTTCTCCTAATACAGCTGTGAAATAAGCTACCACATGCCGCGCAATATAGGCCAATGTAAACAAAACTAAGAACAGGTTGGAGCACATCCTGATAAATACCACTAGATTCCAGGATTAGTCTTTAATTACGCAGTTCCGCAAATTGTGTAGCCAACTTACTCAACAGACAAAAACATTCGGATAAACTGCCTTTGCGAACCATGAGATACTTAAACGGCTAGAAAGTGCAGCTCACGTAACAAGAAAGAGAAGTACAATTGTGAATATAGATTTGTAGAAACACCACAGTATTTATTTAAGGCGTTTCTAAAAACCTACATTTACCTCATTAATAGAAGTACAATTACAAGTATTCTCATGTTTTCAGTAATACACTGTACTTAAAATATGGGCGGCCGATCTTTATGGGCACTTACAATGGCGAACCGAAGGCTAGCCGTTGTAAGTCCCCATAAAGATCGGACGCGAATATTTTAACTTACTTATTAAATGAACAACAGAATGAAGCTTATTAGTATTTTTAACTTTGATAAGGATCATTCATGTCTAACTGTGCATCTTGAAGGTATATATGTGACTTGAATGCTCCGTTTTCATTGCTTGCTGCTCTCATTTATTATTTATCAATTTGATAAGTAATATTTAAAAAACTCCGCTGTTGCCTCTTGTTTTATGTCCGACAAAACACGTACTACGAGGTTTTGGAATAACTTCAAAAACAGCCCCCTTTATATGCTAATTTACGAAGAAAGTAATGAGTAACGTTTTCCACGCCAAGAAAATTTAACAAGAAAAACAAGAGTTTTTTATCACATATAAAGACACGACACCGTTATGAGTTTCCTTTGTGTTTTCCTTAAGAATTATTCATACGTTTTTGAAGGGAACTTATCGATTAAATTTCCCTGCGGCGGTTGGAAGACATGCAGAAGCCTTCAAATCGTCCCAAGGCAAAGGGAAAACTTAATCGCTAATTTCACGAAAAGTCATGACCTCACTTTGCGAGTGTTTTTGAAGGGCAATTTAATTCATGACCAGAAATCGTAATCACTATCAGTTATCCTATCGTGACTTTCGCTTGGGCAGTACATATGACAAACTTGCACCTTAGCTCACCATCTGAGTCGTGGAAGTTCAATGGTTAAAGCGTCTCACCGGTCATCAGAAGGTTGCGAGTTCGATTTCCATTTGGGGGATTTTTCTAAGGAAATGAGCATGACGAACGTCAGTTGGTCGGTCGTCTTATGTATACCGCAATTAAAATATAAAATCCATGACTCGACTTTATTTCAAGCCCGATGAACAGGTCTGGAGACTGGGAACGGCTTGGTGTTTTGTTACCAAGCAACAACAACAACTCACAAAATGGCGGATTTTCAAAACAAAAATAAACATCTTACTGTGTCATGACAAATCTCATGTTTTAAATGAAAAATTGCGAGTGAATGACCATAATGTCAGCAGGGGATGTACAATGTGTTCGTGTTCTTCATAAAGACAAGATTTATCGGCATATTTTTGAAGCGGAGGTACATGTATTAAATTTTGAAACGGACAGGATGATATCAGTGTCGTTTACGTTGAACCATTTTTATTAACATAGAAATGGTGACGATAAAGAACTCTTCTTTGTTTCTTCAGTGCGATGTGAACAAATCTTTAAAGAAGGAAAGGAAGATTTCTAAACCTAGAAGAGAGTCGACAGCACCAATTTTGAAACAGCCAGTGTCTTTTACCACTGGAAATGGCATATTATCTCAACGACAAAAGAGTTGGGTTGAAGCGAATCCCAATGAACCATATGTAGAAAACCCTACTTATCAGAGGTAAAAACTTACTAGTGCTCACGTTACGTTCATTCTTAAGCAAAGACCAGTTTATAACTTAACCCTAACAGTGAATAATTCCGGGAGTTTGAAATGATATAACGATCCAAACAATTTCTGGGTAAGGAAAAATGAGCATTGTCAGTAGTAATATTAATTAATATGCAGGTACCTACAACTGGATGAACAAGAAAAGACAACAAAGTCAGATAGTTACTTAGCAGCACAAGAAGTAAGAGGACTGCTTGCTGCAAAAAATCTTGGTGAGTAAGACCAGGTGTTGACAGTAATCTGTCTTCCATTAAAATATGAATAACTAGATGCATGTCTATCTTCCATTTGCATCCTTTTTTCTCAGGTAATTACCTGTTCCATTTTTACTTGTTCCTAAATAATTAATTGTATTTATACATGAAATATATTGCAATCAAACTGCATGGACATTAACAGTGAAAAGAGAATGAAGGAATTAATCATGGAAACTTAGCAAATTTTAAGATATTTAAATAAGCTTGTTCAAATACAATTCAACATGTTACAGTACCAAACGCTTTGTGGTACATTGAGCATTAATTTTGTACATTTTTTTATTTTTACTTTCATTGTGTTTTTTTCCTATCTTAGGTTCTCGCTCTTCAAAATCAAACGTCTTAGAAAAAATTCATGGAAGCAGAAAAGAAAGGTTTAACTTAACTTTTCTGTTTACAGTATTGGTGAAAAGTTTCTTCATGATGAAAGTCTTTCTAACCAAACTAATTTAGCTCATTGCAATACATGTATAAATAAATGGCACTTGCACTTTGTGAGAATGGGTTATCTCTATTAATAATTTCTTTAATGTTCCAGACACGAAGCTGCAGTTGAAGATTTGCATCAAGAGCTTGGGATAATCAGCTCAGTAGGTTCTATGACTAAATGGAAGCATATTAATTTTTGTAGATTATGATATTAAATAGTTATCAGATCAGTACATTGTGTAAAGACCAGTTGAAATTAACTTTTTTGCATATTATTGCATATAGGACCTTGAGCCATTGATCATTGAGGCTAGTCAAACATTGAAAGATGGTTTTACAGTCAATGATAAAGGTATGTCAAATGTTGAAAATGAATAATTTTAGCAGAATTCTTTACCTAATATTATCATTTATGTTTGCTGAAATTAGATATATTAGTTTTTGGTACATTACAGATGGCAAAATAACATGGTAATAACTGTCAATGACATCAAGTAAAGCAAGGGACTAAATAATGGTCATCCATATGACAATTATCCAAATAGAATCACCAAAAGACTTGATTTGATAGACCAGAAAGGCCTCTCATTGGTCATATATGACCAAATCTGATATCTTAAAAATATTATGTAAATGTACAAGAAATAATTCTAAAAATTCTGCAAAGGTCATCAGTATTAAAATTTTATCAATTAAAAGTGAATTTTGTGGTGAGCACCCCAATTTCACCTAGGGTTTATATTACTAAGTATACAATATAATGTAATAATAATACAGTCGAACCTCGATTAACAGAACATTCCTGGACTTAATCTGATGGGTCTAGTTTTTGTGAATAACTTAATCATTAGTATTTGTGTCTCCCAACAGGTGTGGATAATCAAGATTCAACTGTAATAATTATAATAATCATATTGATAATTATATTGATAATGATAATCATGATGATGATCATTATGATTATCATATTAACAATAATAATGATTATGATAATCATACTGATAATGATAATGCTAATCATAAGTATGATAATAAATAATAAGAAATGTAATATATAGCACCATTTCCTAACGTTCAACAGAATTTAAAACAATAAATGAAGAAATAATATTACAAAGCTAATTACCAATATCATTATACAAAACTAAAGAATATTTACGCAAAAAAAACGTAAGAAAGCATAAAAAAGCAATGACAATTGGACTTCTCATACAGTAATGATGATATAACTTGAATGGGTGGAAGTTAATTCATCCATTAAATTTGTTCTTTTTTATTAGAACTTTCTCAACTTCTGCAGTCCTTCAACAACGATCAGGTAAAAACGAAGAGGAGAATAAAACACCTAAGGGAACACGTTATTTCAAATCCTTACATTATTTCGTTTGAAGAAATTTTTAAAATTATCTTGAGAAATACCAGTAGTCAAATAAAAGGTTCTTTTATTGTCTTCTCTCATGGCAGGACTTGATAAATTTCTCACGGAAAGACCTCCACAGACTTTGGGACAAGATTGTGGAAGCATCATCTAATAGACAAGGATTGATTTTTGATCTGGAGAAGACTTTAAAAAACATCGAACTAAATCGATACAAAAGGGTAAGGTAGATGCTATAGGTATTGTGAACATTTCTGAATAATTGTCAAGCTTGTCACTGAGTGATTGCAGGAAAAAGAGAGGTCGCGGAATGAATCTGACGTATCTCTATTGATGGTGACCACGCCATTACAGTGGGTTCATAACCGTGTTCGAGCACACTTGTTTTGATAGGTTTGTGAAACACTAAGAAGTTTCAATGCCACTTTTGAGGGTATAGCTTACCTGATGCCTTCTGATGTTCACCGAATGATGGAGAGAGAGGCAGAGGAAATCAATTCGACTATGATTTATAACCGCCGTGCTTATGCTGATCTTATTGCTGCTCTTCAAAAAGGTTAGTGGTCACCCTTTGGGTATCTCTAGGGGTGGGTCAACCGTCTTCGTCCAGCCTCATCATCAGGGCCGCCGAGAGGGGGGCAGGGGGGTAATTTGCCCCGGGGCCCCATCTTACCAGGGGCCCCAACTTGAGAGACCGCCCAAAATTGAGCAATGCTCCGACTAAATGTCGGAGCAGGCTTAGGGGCCCATGTTCACATCATTTTTTGAAATTGGGGACCCCCGTCAAGTTAGCGCTCTCGCTGTATCAGCCATTTGACGATACAACTTGCAAGGCCTCCTAAACACGAAATATAGCACTGCGTGAATTAACTCAAGAGAAATTCACCTCAAAATAAGATTTTGAAAGAATATACATTATAAGCAAGCACACACTGCGTTGCAAATATTGGTAGATAACGCGATCGCTTCCCACCAGTCTCATAGTATTGACATATTGTCATGTCGCAGTCAGTACAGACTTACGGTGACAGTGCATATTCTTCAAGGTTTCTCTTCAAAGTTTGTAACAATGCCTTCTAGCACTGTATGCCTTGCGTAGTTACGCTAAGGAAGCTAAGCAGTCAGCAATGTTTTTAGTTTTGTTTGTGGTTTTTTAAATGCCCCTAAATAAATACCCCTATGGCGTCATGGGGGCCTAGGAAAAAAATTTGCCCCGGGCCCCGCACGTTCTCTCGGCGGCCCTGCTCATCATAAGCCAATCTTAACCCAAATGCATGGTAAATTTAGTAAAATTCAGTACAAAATTATACACCTCCAAAAGAGTGCAACTCATTTCTTTCCAATTTCCCTGATGAACCTATTCAAAAGGGTGTTGGTGACACAGTGGTAGTACACCTGTTTCTCTTCCAAACGACTAGCTGATAAGGTTATCCAGTACGAATAAAGAAACTTCGTCAAGCTCGTTATCTCAGAAAAACGATTTCTGAGCCCTAGACGGGAATCGAACCCGCAACCTTCTGATGGCCGGTGAGACGCTCTAACCATTGAGCTACCACGACTCAGATGGTGAGCTAGGGTGCAGGCTCGTCATATGTACTGCCTAAGAGGAAGACTTCCGCTTAGGCATTACCACAGGCTAAAAATTGCACAAGAATAAAGTAGAACATTAATAACGTTGAAAAAGAGCCGACGAAGAGAGAAAGAGAGAGAGAAAGTAAAAACGTTTGGGCCTGGACTGTGAATCACTGTTGAGGATAGTGAAATAAAAGACAAGAAACTACAGCAAGGATGCATAGTTAATCCAGAATAGAGAACAAACAAGGAGCAAGAAATGAGAAGAAAAAACGCACGAAACGCGATTGCATGAAGACGCCGATAAAAAAAAACAGGACAGAACACGGTGCGTTTACGGCATTTCTTTTCAATTTATTAGCCGCAGTTGAACAAGAAAGAAAACATTACCATACGTGGCAGATCCGTGTGAAAACTTGGAAAGAGTTGAGATCTCGTGAAGCTGTTGATGAGTTCTCGTGAGTAATTTTTTTTACCAGATCGGATTTAGTTTCAAATTACACAGTCGCAAAATGAAACCCTCCGATATATTCTTTGACAACACGACACGGTAGTCAGCTGGATTTGGGAAATGAGGTCTGATGACTGCAAAAACGACAAGTTGAATTGTTTTTTGAGCACGGCAACATTTTTGTCCACGTCTACGGCCTCTTACGGGCAGAGTGACGTGTTTTAACTGGACAGGCTCCTCAACCTTATCACTAGGAGCATGCGCAGTTAAAAATTAAGGTACCAAGCTACAATATTCTAAATATTGATCTTCGTTCGAGTGACATGTCCACGTCTTCTACAGACAGAGCAGCATAACTGTCGCTCTGCCAGCAATTGACCTCTTTAACTTGGTATATAAATTGCCCATTTCAGACCACGTGATGTTTTTATTCTTTATTATTCTAATGATAGTGCTTTGATGCCGATCCGAATATGATTGAATTTCTAATCAGCAATTCTCCTGAGTAACATCACGTTATCTGAAAAAGGTAAGCAAACATCAAAGCTGAAGAGGTCTATTAAGATCGTTTTATCCAAACAAAAATTAGAGGCAAAGAAAACCAGTTAAGGAAAGCGTGTTTGAATTCTTTATTAACCCTTTACCGGGTACTGTTGCCTTTTGACCACATATTAATTTTACTCTGGCTAACGCCAGACGATTTTACTCCCCAAGGGGAGACCGTCGGAATACTTGTCGGTTAAACTCCGCTGGCACAAGAATGATTGGCTCCAAGAATGGATTTAGTCCCTTAGTTCCTAAATCCGCTATCTGGATTAGTTCTCCCTAGGTGTTAGTGGTGTTACTGGTTTCCGGCTGCGTTTAGTCCCCCTATGTGCAGAAGTACCCTTATTCACCCGAATATAAGCGACCCTAGATGAAAGCGCATGCGACAATTAAACAGAAAAAATGTGTAAATATTTCAATTATGGCGATTGTACTTGATTTCCAGCAGTTAGATAGTGTTTTATATCTTTCATAACCCAGTGATAAATTTATGGTAGTCTTGGTTAAAGTTGATTTTTAATAAAATAAAGTGTACTGAAGATTACAATTTTACCATAGTGGTCTCTAGAGGTGCGCCAATATACGGATTTTCGTTGCGCCTGTAAATGAATATTTTGGCAGTGAATATCATTGAGAAATCTCGGAAATTCTCTTATATGCGAGGGAATTGGATAGGATACCTAACGAACAACTGGAAAAAACGTGCCATACTTTGCTCAGACGCCTTGAAGCTGTTAAGAAATCTTACGTCGGAGTTTTCAAACAGAACAACCTTTTTCTGCGTGTGAGTTACGTATCCTAATGTTTGGTCAAATTACTAAAAGCACATTTCACTATTTCTTTGTAGTGCACACATGAATAGTCCAAGCATCAAACAACCTCCTGAGGTACTAAGACAGTTGGAATGTATGAGAAAGGAACAAAGCATTTTGAATACAAAAAGACTGGAGTTATTGAACTCGCTGAGGTGCACTGTTTATTAATATCTGCTTTTTATTGTTACTTCGTACCCTTCTTTTTAATTTTTTGTTTTCATGAACTTTCTTATTTTTGATTTTTCTGTTCTTTCGTCCTTTATAATTTCTCAGTCTTTCTACATTTATTGGTTTTACTCTTCCTTCAAAGTTATTCTTCCCATCCATTCCCGTGTTACACAACATCTTCTGCTCTTCTTTTCATATCACTTATTCTCTCCCTCTTCTTTCTCCTGTGCTTTTTGCCTCCTGTCACTTTTTTATCTTGGTTCAATTCAATCTCCTTGGGCTTCCTTGTATGTGAAGAAATATTTTCTTCTTCGCAAATTCCGATACTGAATAAATTCTGTGCCTTTGTTTCTCATCTGTCAGATTGTTTGTTCTGTCTTTTTGTTTGACTTTCTCTTTGACTGTCTGTCTGTATGTTCATTCGTCCATGCGTCCAAAAAATCGCACTTTGTCCTTTAGCACTTAACAAATTCTAAAAATAACGCATCATTTCCTTGCAGAGATATGAAACCACCAGGCTCAACTAAGGCGGCGGTTTATCAGTGGAATAATGCCTTGGGTCACGTTACCGACCAGCTAGGTATGGCGTTCTGGGTATGGCATATTGCCCGCAAAACATAACATACTATATACGACGTATGCTAATTGCGTGTGCGATAGTTACATCGGATGTAGTGCATACGACGTATGGCTGAGTACATATGATGTACAAGGTTTGACGTATGGATAGTTGTAAAACACTACGTCATCAGCAAATATCATATAAATTTATGAATCATTCAAACGCATAACACTTAACAAAGCATGGCATTTGTTCACTAAAGGTTATATGCCATCCAGGTGAATTTGTTCGCTCTTTGATTTTGATCAAAGGGATTTTGATCGCGTGAACAAATTCGCCCGGATGAAAATCGAGGCGAATTTGGATGGAAACCTATGCCGTGAATAAGCAAATTTAAAAAGTGTAGCCCTTTGACACATTATGAAAGATTGCAGGGTTCATAGCGGAGTTTGACTTATGGTCGATAACTTATTATGTGGTCATACCATAAACGGTGTTCATTCGAACCTTGAATATACATCAAACGTTAAAACAGATTTAGCTGTATAACCAGCTGTGTAAATATCGACGTTTATTATTTAGACAAAGTGAACAGAAAGTATAAAGAGATTGTACAGAAGGAGTATGATGATGTTATTGATCTGTGTTATGAAAGAATGGAACAGGCAAAAGTGAGTCGCCTCGATACAAATGACCTCATTGATTTGAAGTGTTTGTACTAAAAGTTTCTTTTTAATCAGTACTACTGTACTTTTTTCTCTATTGTAGTCAAAACTGGAGAGCGAAAGGGCAGTTAGCGGAGAAGAACTGCAAGCAGTAAGTCTGATGGTTGAAAAATAAAGGCTTTGAAGTGTAGTCGAATGTTTTTCTTTTATCTTCGACCAGTATTGTTGTTAACAAAATAACGAATATAATGACTAGAACCTTACATCGGAGTCAGTCTCATCTGAATCAAGCAAATCTCATTGTAATTCGCGACATCATATTGAACCACAATCCTTTGCAAACTTAAGTTATCTCTGATAATAGCTGACATGTTTTTCTTAGCTGTTGTTATTGATTATAGGTCATTATTTTGAACTTTTTGACTATTTGAAGCACCTTTAGTTACGTCCATAAATTATTTAGAGATCGGCGTCAATAGAGCAATCTGTGTGACGTCCTCCTTTGCCTGGTATCGTTCGTATATGCTGTTAACGAATAGTTTCACTAGATGTCTGTGGATCGTCCAGGTGTGTGTAATCTTGAGAAAGACTGTTGATGAAAGCAACTAACGTTTCGACGGCCTCAAAACGTCAGCCACTTCCATCAACAGTCTTCCCCAAGAGTGCACCAACTTGGACGATCAACTTCCACAAACATCTGACGATTCTCCCTAGTTCAAACCATTTACTTGAAAAGCTTAACTTTTTCCGGCTTTTACGATTTCATTCTGGCTAACGCCAAACGATTTTGTTCGTCAAGAGGTAACGTTTCGGAAAGGGCGAGTTAATAAATCATTTTGTAATATCAAGGTTTGAGCTTTCTTCTCAAAAGTTCTCATATATCTGCAATGTGCATTACGTCGCGCTGAGGATCATGGTTAAATAGACACCTGCTATCGTTTTCCGTACGATAAATTAGGTATGCAATCATACTTGTTCTGCATAAATTACGACTTAAGGGTCAATACTCTATTTCAGATCCTGAATGAGTCGTTTTTGCCTCTTGTTGGGGAAAAAAAGACAAGATACGAGTGTGAAATGGACATGTTTGAGGTATGATGTAAATACTTGGCTCCAGGCCTCGTCTTGTCTCTCCGCATTCTCAAATCCCTATAAGGAAGTTCTCCGGAGTAATTGAAAGATCCACTAAAGTCAAGCAAAGTTTAGTATTAAACTATTTGCTTCCGTCCTGCAGAAAACCATTGACAACCTGGCAATCTCCCAAGATTCCATGATGCGCTCTCTGTTTAAGTTTGTCCAAGGAGCTGCGCACATTTGGGACATCCACGAAATCGGACTGGCCAAGCAAGAAAGAGCTCTTCAGGTTTGTGCTATTGACCGCTTTCGTGCGATTTTCTTTCCAGTCTATAATAGATAAACTAAGAGAACCTCAATGTTGATATAAAGCGTAGTATTTATTTTGCATTTTGTCCGATTTTTTTTTTTTGCAAGAACATATAATACGGAATAACCATGTTCAACTTTGTTTTTCCATTTGTATTATAGGAGGAACTGGAGGACAGAAGATATCGCCACGATGGAGCAAATCAAGTAAGTATCCAAGTCACCCTGGAACCGTGGTGCACAAGGATACTGGCGGAGTATCCACCTCTCCGCACAAGTTGAGATTATGGTTAACCCTTGAACGCCCAGGGCCAATCCTTGTAACAAGTAAAATCGTCTCGTGATAGCCAGAGTAAAATACTAGAGTGCGCCCTCGCCTCTTAACTCATTTTGTCCGAGGAGACTGAAAAATCGAGTCAAGCAACGAACCTTGAGATATTACGCGCGCGAAAAGCCACTTTTCTCACTCAACTTTTGATGCAGACTTCAAAAAACTTGGTTTAAATGCAAAATTTGAACAGGAAGTTGGCCAAAATAACAAAAGTTTTCATCGTACACTGGTGACAGGTATTAGTGGAGTTGAACCAAAAAGATTCAGTGGGTTAAAATATGACTGCGGAGTATTTTCTTTGGTAAACAAAGGTAAAGTAAATGCAAGCTTTGCCATTGAGTTCTGTACTTTGTTACACCGGATTCCCATCTTTGGTCCGTGTTAAACTCCTGTCTCTTCATTCTAACTAGTTTGTTGGTTATTTCATTGAATCCAGACTACTAATCCGAATACCATTCTACACCAAACTTATTATTACAAAATATCTTACTATCATACAGGTCAAAGAAGCTAATCTTGACATTATTATGGACCGAATGAGACAAGATTCAAGTGAGCAAGTAAGATCTGTATAAATTGAATGTTTTAAAATACTCTAAATTATTTTTCAGTCAACTTTAGGAAAAGCTTCTCTTAACTAACAGCAATTTACAATAGACCATACTTCAAACGAAAAAGGCCCCCTAGTTCTGGTTATCATTTTGGAAATTAATTTGAGTTCCATCCTGTTTTGTAATCCTCAGGCGTTGACTCAAAGCCTAGACCAGGCCTTTTCACTGCTGGAGGAAATTCAGAACGGGTTTGTATACATAACATCCATGCGTTTTCGGTAATGATACATAATTTAAACTGCAATGAGTGTATTTCATCAGAAGATGGACGTGTGCTACTACTTCAGGTCAATAGACCGATGAAGTCGCAAGTCATCTTATTCTTATTCGCTCGATTCCTGAATGATAATCTCATAATACCGAAAATAAGTTATGTTACTATCAAAAAACGTTAATTGTTGTCCTTCAATATTATTTTTTGCCGTAGGTATAAGATATTCCATTCTGCACAACTGAAGTGTGTTCAAAAATACCCACAGTCCATCACCGAAGAGCTCGAGCGATACGATCGAGAAGTTTGTTCTTACTTTGCAGTGGACAGAAATAAACCGACGAAAAAGGTGCGATATCCGACCAATAGCTTTGAAAATCAAATGGTAGCGTATACGATACAGCACGACATGCAACATCATGCAATATCAAAATACCACTCAATAACATACCATGCCATATATCTGTCATAACATCCCATGCCTTACATTACCATATCCTACCACATCATCCACATCAATCAACACAGATTATCACTCACTGTTTATTACTCCAAGAATGGTTAGCACCAATGTTTTTGAGTACTTAAATGAACTTTAGTTGATTTCAACCGTTCTATGTTAACAGCATCAACCTCGAGGTGGCAAATTCGCCGGTACCTCTTCTAGACCAGGTATGGTTCCGATATTATGATTATTATACAGACTCTGATTTATGACAATTATGTGCGCCGGCAAAATTATAATTCTTAGTAAAAACGAATGAAATATACCCACCAAAAATAAGTCCACTTTTTCAAGTTACATTATTAATTAAAATAAATGTTATTTCCGTTTTTGGTCTGTCCAAATAGAAAAATATTTTCTCTCAGAGCCGCTGCTGAGACCGCGACAAATTATTTTTCTTGTACGGACTTTCCAACTGGTAAATAACAATTTTTTTCCGGTAAAAAAGTAAATACAGAGAATAAAGAACAAACTATGTGGATTTTTTAAACGAGTCGTTTCCTTTTTTCCCTTTTTCTTTCTTTTAGCAAGAGGTCCACGAGAGGTAATATATCTAATCTATTTAAATTTCAATTTTGTAAAAATTAAATCGTGACTGTCTAGAGAGTATATCAATTTAAAAACCCCTGGAAAAGAATATAGAACTATGTTGTAAAATACAGGAATGCAAGATCGATGTCTTGAGCGAAACCCTTCTGTCAACATTTGCTGTGTCTGTCGAACAGTTAAAACAGTTTTTTCTTCTTCTAATCGCTGGTTTTAGCTAGCTCACTTCTTACTTTTTTTGTTTTTACTATTCTTTCATGTTATTAGTAGTTGGTATGTATGGAAAAGAATCATTAATACATAACTTTAAAGTATTTACGTCTGGTTGATGTTTATAATACCAACATTTCTGCATGGGAGCGATGTCTGTTTGACAAAAAAACAGAAACCAATCACGGTCCCTTGCAGCCCATTATAAAAATTAATCTACTTTTTGTTTATTTTCTCACTTGTTTTTAAAGTATTATTCTTACTGAACTAACCTTCACGATCAGTAACATATTCATGGCGTTAAAAATGGGATTTAGAACTCGTTTCACCCTCTTACGAAGGACCTCGAAACGTTAGAATTCTATATGATAAATTCGGCAGCCTACAAACCTTTCAACTTTTTGTGCTATTCGTGGTGGTAGTCTTGTTTCATATTTGCCCCAGGCATTCACCACGAGATCACCTTCACCTGAGGGTGAATCCATAACTAGTATTACAAAGAGACATTTATTTTGTTCTTCGTTCTGTCTTTATTTTTGCTTTGTTTTCCTCTTTTGCTCTTTTGTTCTTGTATCGATTCATGTTCGTTCGTCGAACGATGAACGGCAAGCGAAGGTAAAATTCTTTTTGAATCGAATATGACAAAAAAAGGAGTTCTCAAGTTAAATGAAGACATAAAATGACCATTATTAAATGGCTTTCCCATATCCTGAATTCTGATTGGTTCATGCACAGTCCATCAAAAGGCATATCCGGATCAAGGTCCTTCTTTTTCCGTATCCGAACCGCTGTCCCGGATGTTGTCTTTTCTGTCGAAAGTTTCAAAGATTTTTACATCGAAAATACACTACTAATCAAGGACATATAATAAACGGTCCATTGACCTCGTTTGTTCGGTCTGCACAATGAAATATCAGACCTCTCGTTTTTTGTACGGACCTCGCCTCGCTACGATCGCTCGCTCGGTCCGTACTAAAAAACATCGGGCCGATATTTCACTGTTCATTCTTCATTCTGGTTTTCTGCCTTATGGCAGGTTTGAGTTCCGCCATCCAGACCTATCATAAGCAGCTCTTTTTAGGTTGGCATATGATCTCCCTTCTTTGATATTATCTAAAACACCCTTTCTTGGTCTACCTCTACTTTTTTCCCCAGCAGTCTTCCTTCTATAATTGTCTTTAAAAGGCCATCGTGTCTCAAAACATGTCCTAACCATCTCGCTTGTCG
>JBAHVQ010000206.1:264749-288351 GCA_036872915.1 Nanipora kamurai
TCAAATTACATAGTGTTTCGTTTACCCAATCAAATCGCATGCATAATTATTTAATCATACTAGATCACATTATTACAAAAACCTCACGGGTTTTATCCCAATGCTGGTTTGAATTAAACAAAACTATTTTGTTACCTCGGGATTTCATCCCAACAAAACGATTTTCCACGATATCACGACGACCAACTCCATTGCGGCTCCTACAAGATGATAAAATAATAAACATTTAAAAAAGTCGATTGTCTAAGCTTTCATTGAAAACACTAAAGCATTAATGAAAACTATTTGTTCATATGTAAGAAGTGCATGCATACATACAAAGACGGTCACGAAACTGTAAAGAATGGTACATAAACAGTGGTGCCGGCAGGAATTTTTTATTGAGAGGGCAAAATACGTTATGTCATTTATTTTTAACGACACATTCCTAGGGGAGTTTGGGGGCATTCACCCCCGGAAAATTTTAGAATTTTGAGTCTTTGAAACGGCATTTCCTGCATTTTGAGGGCGCTTTGGAGCAAAATATGTTTAACAGTGTGTGCAAGGGCGTAAATCGCAAATGTTCTTGCTAATGTTCATTTTTAAGAAATATTTCGGTCCAAACCTAATGCTGAGAAACCAAAACATAAATGATTTTCCATACAATGTAGTGTACTTTTTCATTATATATGCGCCACTGTACATAAACATTTTTTTCTTGAATACGTGAAGAAAATCTTTCGTAAGTTGTGCTTTTCACTGAAAAGTTCTTCTCCTTCCTCTCTCAATTTTCTGTGCGTTATTTTGAGAAAACGTTGCACCATACTTTGGTTTGCGAACTTCTCGCAGCGTGAATACATGGTTTAAATTAACACCGACAAATAAATGCCGGGAAAACTCTTTGTTACTTTTTCCTGTGGAAGGGCTGGAGGCAAATTATTTTTTCCTTTTTACATCAATCGTATTACCAACCTGGGATCGATTGCCCAAAGTATTGATAATTTCTTATCCTTTTCTTATCAGAAACGTTTTCTGAGCCTCTAACGGGAGTCATACCCGTACCCTTCTGATCGCCGGTGAAATGCTCTAACCATTGAACTACATGGACTCAGATGGTAGAACCAAGGTTACGAATTATCATGATTCGTAGTTGACCTGTGTATTGCTAACTACAGTCTCAATAAGTTACTTAAAAGTGACTTGGATTAAATTGACTAGTTGAGATTGCAGTTAGCTTACGCTGGTCAATAATGAACCAGTGTAATATGTAACCTTCGCTGTACCATCTGAGTCCATGTAGCTCAATGGTTAGAGCATCTCACTGGCAAACAGAAGGTTACGGGTTCAATTTCTCAGAAACAGGGGCTCAGAAAACTTTCCTGAGTTTACAAGCTTGGTAAACATGTGCATTTAAGATCGTGAATACTGCTTTTCATGTTCACGATGTACTTACCCAATAGCATTCAAATGTTGATAAATCTCCAAAGGTTTGTTGGAAGTTGTGTTATCAGAATGGTTGTGAACTCTGATTGGGACTCCTGGAGAAAAAATATGTTATATGCTAAATGTACGTACCAGATTTAGGGTGTATAATATAAACGAGTCCTACTCTTTGTTTTCCACAACTTCCTGATTTAGTATTTGTTCTTCTCTTCATTTTCCTAATTTTTCATTTTTCGAACTATTAGTTCCAGAAAAATTTCATCCAAAGGATATCAACTGTACCTTGTTTAAACTCGATCTCGATTCTTTCGGGCTGGATTCAGGTACATAAAAGATAGATAAAGTAGAGAGATTGTTTTGCATAGTTTAACGTTGACACGTATTTTTCTCAAGGGTCGAGTCATGTAACGTGTAAGTGGTATAGACCTTTTGATTTCGTTCACAGACAGACCTATTGGATCGGGAAAATCTGCAGTAAATTTAACCAATAAACAGAATAACTTTGGCCTGATTTCATTGCTTGCCACAGCACAATCGAAGCTGAGAGTAATAATGAGAACCGTTTAGTGAACGAAGTGAGGTATACGACTTAGACTTCACTGCCCTATCAGTGTCGGCTAACCAGTTGAGGAAATTACTCTCGTGTCAGTGAGTTTACGGCACAGCACATTCTCATCTTAACTTCTCGTCTTTTTTAATAACTGATACAGCATTGAACTTGACTACTACTACACCTTCATATTACTGGCGTGTACTAGGTGGTGAAATTTAGCCCTCAGGTAGCTAGTATTATCGCTGTAGCAGGGTAGGTTGGGTAGTTTCAAGGAATATTTGGCATTACCCACATGATCCAAATTTGTGTTCAGCGTTCAATAATACCTTGTCTGGTGCATCCTCTGGGTGAGTGGTCATTTTACAGATATCTCGTGGCGCTTCGGTCTAAAGAAATAATGTCACGGTGATGAGGTACTGAATATTGAACAAGTGTAAGGAAGGAATGAATTTTCAGCATGATCAGTTGTTCCTTGAGCATTTGTTTCAGAAAAGAGTTTAAAAGAGAGAGAGAGAGAGAAGGGTGGTACGGTGAGAAGTGGGAAGCAAGACAAACCGAGAGGACGGTAGAAAAGCTAGCTGGGAAAACAGAATACGCGCAGGAAGGGAAGAGCGAAATACAGAAAAAAAAATCAAGGCAGAATGAGTAAAGGATGAACGTGAGAGCGAAAGGCGATCTCGACCACCGAAAAGAAAAAAGAAACAAATGGGCAATTGAACAAAAGAGGAGAAGGAAGAGATAAAAAGGAAATGATAGGGCACACATGAGAAATATGAAGCAGAAAACGAACAGTTGGAGATTTTCAATCGAAGGGTGTTTGGTTTTGCTAAAATCAGTACCTATTACACAGAAATATGGATGAAGCGCCATCAGGTAAAGACATAACTGGACAAGGAAACGGCGTTCTCTGAACAAAAGTATTTTATTTTCGAGCTTTCGGCCAGCAACATGTGGCCTTCAACGGGAAGAAGATGAGACGAAGAAGAAAATGTAGTTTTATATACATCAAGCTATGAATGATTTAATAATAAAAAAAGGAGTGGGATGCATAAACTATTTGCGGCCTTGTTTGTTGGCAAGAATAGAATATTGGCTCAGCAATGGCTTACGGTTGTTGTCGGCGTTTTCAGTAACAGCGTATGCCAAGACCCAAGTGATTTTCTGATTGAATTATCAATATTATTTTACCTTCATCAATAATACTTTTTATCTTTATTAATATTTTATTTTCGAAAGCTCGAAAATAAAATATTTTTGATCGAAGATCGCATTTTCCTTGTCCAGTTAAGATCTTCACATAACTATTAGATGAATTTCTTAGAGTACTTTATTTCATCAGAGTAGGAAGCAGGGCACTGTGGGGACACAAACCCCCAATAATAGAACAGGGGGGAGTCTCCCTTCCAATATTTATGACAGTTGCTAATTTTTTTGTATAATTTACTTGATCAGGTTTGACCAAAAAATATCAGCATTGAAGTAAATATTTGTAATTATTAGGGCTGGTCAAAGTTAGCCAGGGGAACTTACTGGTCTGGATTTTTGTTAAAACTGCTGTCAAAATACAGGAAACAGCATTTTAGAGCCTTAGAAAATAAAAAAATTTCCAGGTGGGGCATGCTCCACACCTCCCCTTCACATGGGTTGTGCCCCCCAATGAATAATTGGTTCCTAAAACTTTGTATTTAAATAAGTTACTCACTTTGGGATTTTCCAATATTCCAGATTCATAGCTACAAAACACAACCATTTGGCTCAGAATTGTTGGAATTAATGTGCAGTAAGCATTACGTGAAACTAGCAATTTTTCAGACACTCAGACTGTAAGTACAGCTGACTTCCAGCAGCCACCAACTGTACAGAAACGTCAAAACGTTTTGATAACCCCTTGTACAGTAAGATATTATGAAATACCTAATGACTTTGTATGTTTTTATACTGTGATTCAAACATGTGGTATGCTGCTGTACCAGAGATCAGCTGAAAAAAACATGAGTTGCCATCCCAACATCCCAAGTCATCCTAATGGTATCCAAACACTAAAAAGTCCTTTGATACTCCTTTAACTTGTAAAAATAATATTAACATATGAGCAATACAAACTTCAGGGAACTGTTATGGGGCAATTTTGCATCTGCATATTTGATTCTTAAACTGGTGTTAGCCAATGGGAGCTCACATACCTGTACAATACATGTTATTTCATATCAGTTATACTAATACGTATACCTAATATGCATCAGGTTTTCATCTGTGCTCCAAGGGTTCTTGGGTGTAACTGGCAAGGGAATTCCATTCAACTGTCAAAAAAGTAAAACAAAACATAACCTTACATAAGTAAAAAGGACTATGGTCATTAACACATTAAGGAGCAAGGATACACTTTGGCCTTTTCCTCTGGTTACCCAGCAGGCATGCTACCTGGGGTATTTTACTCTGGCTAAGGCCAGACCATTTTCCTTATCAAAGAGATTAACCCTGCCCATTAATAGGTTAAAATACTGGTAAACTGAGACATAAACGTACATGCAAGTACAGTATCATTATCACCTGACATTAAAAAAATTAATTTTTGGGTAACAACCAAGATTTCTAAAAAGTGGGAGCAAGATTCAAAATATTTAATTTCTTCTTTTTGAATAGCAGGTCACTGAGTAAGTTCCTGGTCATTTTTTAAATTGCCCCCCCCCTAAAAAACAAGCAATCCCAATATGCATTTTCTATCACAGTCATAATTTTAAAAAAATGAGATTTCATTGATTTTCCCTCAAAAAATGTAATATGATATTTTCCCAACTACAGTAAGAATTTTTGCCACCAGTTGGATACAATTGCCCGCATTGTCAATGGGCCGTTGACAATTGCTCTCATGAAGTCCTGAGTCAACAGGTCGAAAACTTAGCATTAAAATAAAACGTGGTGTTCCACAAACTATACATAGTATATCAATTATCACCATGCAAAACTTTAAAGGATTGATAAGAGAATAAGAATTTAACTATGTTTTGATCACCCCACAGCTGACTTAATTGTGATTAAGAGTTTTATACAACCAGGCCCTGGTTGAATTCCTGCTCAGTAAAAAATTAAATTTATTTTGAGTATTGTACAGACCTTAGCATATTCAAATAGATCCGTCCTGCCTTTAAATCTGTTGAGGAACACACCCATTCTCCATGGAGCAATGACCTTTATTGGAGATAAATATATCAGGGTGTAATTACAAGATGTCTGTGCTGACTAAACAATTTTGCTGGTGCTTATAAATATTCTATAAGCTTTTATAAAATGTTTTACCTTAGCTTTTGGAAATAGAGAGTAGTATGACAGCTCAAACCGAATCTGGTCATTACCCTGGTTGAAATGATGGATAAAAATTAATGACTATTTAAATCATACATTAATGTTATAATTTATACAGTAGGGTTTGATACAAAATTAAGGAGAGAATTTGGTGCAGGATTGAGGATCCACAGGCTAAGGATGTCTTTGACCACTTGGAGAAAAGTACCTGTAGTCCTACCATGAGCCATGGTTTTAAATTAATTGGCAAAAAGTGATGACAATTTGTTTTACCAAAATGGTCAGTTTGAGGAAGTTTGGTTATTTATCTGTAAAGAATTTCTTTCACATAATTTTAAAACATGAAGTGCAGTTTTCCTTATTTTGCCCAGAATTATGTAAAATTTCACTTTACTCACCATTACTCTCATTCAAAACCTGCATTAGGTAACAAAGTTGTGGTTAACCAACTTGATTATCAACAATAAATAGGGATCCTACCCAGCATCTTAGTTCTTATTACTCAAAGAAGTCTTCCACTGGTTGATCAAATTAACCACTTAAGTCCCAGTGGGTCCTGAGATCTAACAATCCCATGCAACTATGGTACTGAAAAAATGGGAGCCACAAGAATACTAGCTTGTCATTCAGTTGTGTTTCATGTGACAGTCTGTCCATGAAGATGAAAATGTCGTAAGGTGGTCAAGAGTATCACAGAAACAAGTAAAAGTCTTTGTATGATGTTAATGTTTCTTCTACATTTTCAGAATAATGTATAGGTGGAAATATTATTTGTTTCTAATTAAATATTAATTTATAGTGTTTACCTTTCCCGTAGCACCATGAGCTAAGTATTCTGCACCCTCTTCCAGTGCAACTTTCACCTGGCCACGAGCAATACAGGGCCTGGCAATTGCTAAAAATTCAGATGTTGTTACATCCACTAGTACCGATACATTCCACTGCAAAGCTTGCAGATGAAGCTGCTTACTTACATGTTCCCATGAGGTAACGATCCTCATAGATCACATCTGCCTGAATAGTTGGAAAAATAAATTCTGTAACAAAATTTTCACGTTGATCATCTATGACCACCTACACAAGAGCAAAAAAAAGACACAAAAATTAATAAACTAATCAGAGGAAAACACTTATTGAACATAAACATGACATCTAGTGATGAACTGTAAAAAGATGTCAGCACTTTATATTTACTGTACCAATTTTTTTAATTTCATGTACTGTTTGTACAGTTATAGAAATAAAATATAGGTGAGATATGGAAGAGTTGATCTTTATTTAAAAAAATTTTATGATTCCCATTAATTTTACATTCCGACTCAGTAGTTTTTCTTCCTCATGAATTATTTACAAATTACCTAACCTAATTTAAATGCTGTAGTTTTACCTTTTTGGCTCCTAAGTTGGTTGCCTTCTTCCTGGCAGCTTCAAAGTCTTCATCCTGGCCAATATTAGCCTATTTCAAAAGCAAGTTAATCAACCAAATAAAATTATATGCCATTCTACTTTACTTAAGTCAGTTCACCTGGGAAAGAATTGACAACTGATTGGGGATCAGGGAGATTTATGACAAACCTCCTTCCACAATCTTATCACAAAATTTTGCATGTTTATTAAGAACTGAAAGCCTAGAATTTCATGACTTGCAGGGTAATTCCACCCAAGCCCATGACAAACCAGTTAATATTTTATTTGGCATAAAGACCATTCACTAGGGCACCAAAACCAAATACCAATTTTGATTAAATTTTCACTAAGCAATATGATTTCAAACGTCCAGACCCATAATGCCCTGCAAATTATGACATCTACACAGAGATTGATGCCAGCATAATGATTACTGGTAAGGCACAGCTGCATGTTAATTGTCATCTTAAAAATTTAAATTAAAAAACAAAAACACAATAATAATAGTTGTTGAAATCTAAAATTATACAGAAAAATCTATCGTAAAATAATCTTAAAAGCCTAAGGGTAATAATTATTAATATAATTTTTAAAAGTAATTAGATTTGTGGGCTTCTTACAATCACCTCTGCTTAATTAAAAAAAACACTTTTAAAGTTTTTCATTATCATAAAAAAATCATAATGAAAGATTCTGAAATTACTAAAATATAGGTATTCTGTCGTGCAAACAATTTGCTTGATATACCATAAATAATATCTTAGATTGAATCATTGACATTCATATTGACATTCATTCTATTTACAAATAACTCAAATAATACATGTTATTGAGCTATCTTTTCCTTATGTTTTTGGAGTAAAAAAAGACATTCTGTACTAAAAGGACTTTGCTACTAATTGTTGGTTCAATGGCCATAACTGAATTATAAGCACAAAATATTTGGAAGTAAGTATATCATTGAATGAGGCTCAGGATAACCACAAAACAGAAATTATCAGCTGGACAGATTTCTCACAATCTCACAAAGAGAAAATCTACAAAAATAATATCAAGAAATCACTTTTAGATATGTCAACAAATTTAATTTTCAATCAATACCATTTTAATGCTCTGAACAATTTCATGAAAGGCTTCATAAATATAAATAAAGTTCTTGAAAATAATAGTTTTGTAGCTTAATAAGACAAAAGCCAGATAAATTTTGTTCACAATTTTTAGCTACAAATCTGTCCATTTGGGTAACGACGTATGCTGAAAGCCTATTAATTAGAATTTTTTCAATCACTGACAAAAATCTGTGGTTAATTTGCAAGTAATCCTGCATATACATAATAAAAAAACCCTATTAATTTTAACCCATCCAAACAAATGTGATCTCCACAATTAAATGGCAAAAAATATCAGTCTCATGCAAAAAGTTATTACAGTTACACGAGGTATTAAAGGTAATTTAAAAGGAACATTCAAAATCAACTAGAAAAAGTCAGAAAGAATGGGAACTTTTCTTCAAAGAATATTTTATCAGAAGTTGATTATAATGTGACTTAATACTGCATTTAACACTTTCAAAGGAAATCAATTGTCCTATCATATATCAAATTGGTTGACCAGCTATCTTTTAAATGAAAACTTATTGTGTCAATGTATGCTGATATGATCAGTACTCATTCACTCAAAATGGATACTTATGTTATCAAATACCAAATTCCTCACAGAAATAATATCAGGTTTGGATCATAATAGTTTACCTGACCATATCACCTTTAACAAGTTACATTTTCTGCAAAGAGATCCAGACAATTGCCAACAAGAAAACAAATACATTATTAGTTTTGTTTTCATAAAACCAAATTTTGTGTGGGGTTTTCATAATGACTATAGTCTGGCACCAATTTTTAAATTAAAACATATGAGATAAGCTAATAGGCTCTGGATCAATAAGTAGGTACATAAATTATTAATTTACAGTACAATAATTGCAAGTTGTATTGGGATTGGAATCAAGTATTGGTTCAAGTTTGGCATTCAGTACATTGTATCTTGGGTTCAGGATAGTTTTTCCACATTGAAAAGGTCCCAAATTCTGAAACTACTTCCTTAGCATGAATAAATATGTTCTCTGTTCACTCTAATTTAAACTCGCAAGAAATAAGGCTAATTCCACTTATACCTTCATTTATAAGGCAATAAGTTGCTAGCTTACGAAAATAATTTACTAGGTGGCTCGTTTCCTTAAATCTGGCATGTCGTATTTGGTATCACGTCCTACAAGCAGCTCAAGACAAACACAGGGACTTTGATTTCGATTTGATATGGAAAGCTAAAAGGTGCACGTAATTATTTCTTTATCATCACCTGACCCCTCTCTGGTCTCATTACAGAGATTCAGCATCTGAGATTAACTGGGCAAACAGTCTGAATAACATCTGCGCTTGTGTAAATGGCATATATTTGAAAAATACAAAACTTAACAGCCCCGTGGTCATACTTAGACAAACCATAGTAGTTGCCTCCCTTGATCTTTCCCCAAAATATATTCCATTAATAGATTTTGTTTTTACATTAAGGGTGTGAGGGGTACTATTCTTAACATGAGCCCTTTCTTACATTAATCTATAGGGCAGAATATACGCGAGAAAATAAGCCGCAGCTAATATAAGCCTAGACTAAAACAAGCCGCGAACACTCATATAAATGGCCCTCAGTGAAGTTGTTCACGACCAAAATATGCTGCAGCTAATTTAAGTCGCAAAAACGCTCGTATAAACGCACTGTACGCGGCTTATTTTAGCCTAGGCTTATATTAGCCGTGGATTATTTCCTCTCGTATGAACGGCCCTAATGACTCCGAAACACAAATAGTCATGGCACAGTTCCTAGAACGTATCCATCAGGAGTCAGGCTCGCTACCGATAAGGGTTCTACAAAAACTGCAATAACGACGTCAATGAACAAATTGACCTAATTCTACGACAGTACAGCAAACTCAGCATAATGAAATCAGGACGCTGTTTTCTTTCCTGCTAAACTTTTCCAGAAGCTGGATTAATGTTAGTCAATCAATACAACCGAGAGCTCTCTGCATTCCGAACAACCATCGTGATCAAGCTCTTGCATAGAAATGCTCTTAGTTAAATCTGGCGTGAGACGAGAACTGCTTCAAGAACACCCTGGACGTAGGTATTGATAATTATTCATTTCTTTTGTTTTGGAGTGAATAGTCCATCGTAAATGTAAACCTATGTTTTCCTTGAAAGTGATGCAAGTATCACAAGATGTACCTCTGCTTACGACTAAGACTTGCGGACCGCAGTGAGGTGCTGCGTTCAGATATCAATATTGTAAACCAGTGCTGAGCTTGTTAGTTATAAACTAGTTATCCTTTCAAATGCTTTATTTTACCCAGTGAGGACCTTAAACTCTCTTTTCCAGTGAACAGTACAGTAAATCATTATCTGGTATCAATAGATAAACATACATAAGGAACTAAACAGTAGCAAAAATAAATCACTACAATGCACAAAACACTGCTTAATACCTTACCAAATAAGCAATGACTTCGTATCCCTGCTCTTTCAGCCACACCAAAATACAAGAGGTATCTAGTCCTCCACTATAAGCGAGAACAACTGTCTTATTAGCCATACCGTTGAACTATACTCCTGTCACGTCTCGTGGTTTCATCAGCTTGCACGTGCCTGGGTGTGTACATTTCTTTATAAGCCACTTTGTACGTAATGCTTTTCTATTGGCTCACACGGTTTGTAAATGTATTACAATACATTTCCGGATTCAGATTGTACGGAAGCCACAACCCAAGGATTTGATAATTCACCCAGTAACCGGTGAGGTAAATGCTCCAGTAGAGCCTAGTACCCTCCCCGCGAATTAACTATATAGTAATTTAACTATTTAGTAACTATAAAGTACGAACATGGTATCAGTCTGGTCGGTCAAGTATCCGGAAATTCTTTTTCTACTCTTCATCTAGCAGTATATTGGTCATCACCATTGATCTGTCCTGCCCTGTCGGAACAATATGACCAGTGTTTTTTACGCAGTTGCCTTGTTCGAACTCGTTTCATCTTTCGTAAGATATACTGCTTCTTTCATATCAGACTGCAAGCAAATGTATTATTTTGTGTTTTGATGTAAGCAGTGCATAAAAATAAAATTCCCTGCAGCTGAAATAACATACATAGCGAAACTATTTGCGAAAAGCGTAATGAGTCTTTGTTTCCACGGCTCCATTTTCTCAACTTTCCCGCGCTTTCTGTTACCTGGAATAAAATTCATCCCGGGCAACCGGAACGGCATTTCGTACTACCTATAAACCACTGATGTGGTATAGGCCCTTAGTTGAAGGAAGTTGAACATAAGTTAATTAATAGTTGGTGGATAAAACGAAGTCGAAGAGTGTTGCTTTGAGTAATTCATAGCCAGACAAGACATAAATTAAAGTGTCCTTAGATGCGGCGTCTGATGCACTTGTCAATTGAAACCCCCACTCTCCCGGTCCCGGGACATACAGGGGGTTAACAAGGGCATGAGACCAGTATTGACCAATAGTTTGTCCCCTGGAAGTAGGGGATTTAGACAATTTTTTATTCAGGTTCCAGTTCCCACCTGGGGCAAAGACTGTAGTTGCTGACGCTGGTACTACTGTAGTTTATATTAAATTTTAACATGATTACATTAATAAACTGTTTACAGTTTCTCAGCATTTATGGTAATAGTTTTTTGACGGTTAATGAGTCTTATAAAATGGTTTTCGAATTGGTGGGGGATTTGACTTAAAGGTCGTCCCCAGGAGCTGGGGGTTTTGACATCATTTGGTTGGGGTCTAGATCAAATCCCCCACTATGTCCCGGGACAGGGGGGTAGGGGTTTCAATTGAGTAGTGCATAAGAAAAACAACAGCAAACTGGCAAGTACTTGGTTGCATCAAGGTTTTTTTCAATTTTTGTGACTGTCCAGCTGGAATTGGCAGCCATGCTGCCACGATATTGTGTATTTATGGTAATTCTCCAGCACGGAATGCTTGTTATGCGTTTTAGGTGCACACGAACTCTACAGATAGCATAGAACCAAACAAAAGAGGCTTAAGTTTTAATACCTTTATTGTAGCATCTCTTATAGCATTCAACTCATACGAAGGAATGCAAATTCTGCCGTCAAAGCAACAGTAAAGGTTTTGTCCATGATAGTCAACGATAGTTGAAACTCTCCCTCCCGTTTGAGCACCAACATCATCGACTATCATGAACCATCATTCACTTTGAGAATGTTCTACTTGTCTTCCTCGTGATAGTCGATGATAGTTTTTCTTGTTTGGCCACGCACTGATGAGAGTTGATGATAGTCATATAGGAGGAAAATGAGTTCTTAAACTATCATAAACTATTATGCGCCGTTTGATCATGGCCTATCAGCACAGAGAAAGAAAACAAAGCTGTAGGTGTTGTATAAAACGACCGCTATTTAAATACAGGAAGTCCAGGGGAGACTGAATTTGATACTTCACAACTGGACAGCCATACGAATATTATGGCATTCATACTCACAGACCAACAATCATGGCCAAAAGTGAATAGAACACCCAAGTTTATGGACCTCTTAACCGCCATTATTACTTGATTATTCGGTTACACATGCATTTCATCCCCCCCGACCATTTCATGTTGAAAGCCCAGTGACTGCACAATGGCACCGGAGCCAAGGTTTTATTAAAAAACTCACTTTCACTGTGACTTTGGGTGCAACATCCAATGGCAGATATTAATTTAATAAAGCCAGCTATACGGTCTCCCTACTGAAGGTGAAGGTGCCCTTTTTCGAGATTCTGCCCCGGCTTCCCTGGGTCACTTCCGGCGCCGTTGTGATTGGAGGACAAGAAAAGCTGCAACACAGCATTGTAAGGGAGGAAGATGTCGATGACAATAAATAATCACACTTTGGCCTAGAACATTTGGCTGTGGTCGACAAAGTATAAAAACTTAACTCTCTTTTGTTTGGTTCTATGCTACTTGTCGAGTTTGTGAACACGTAAAACACATAACAAGCATTTATTGCAGGAGAATTACCATAAATGCCCAGTATCGTGGTATAGTATGGCTACTTTTTGTAGCTGGGCAGTCACAAAACACCTTTTACTTGGTCTTATTTCAAGTCTATACTATGTATAGTTTGTGGAACACCACGTTTTATTTTAATGCTAAGCTTTCGACCTGTTGACTCAGGACTTCATAAAATGGGGAGACTCTTCGTTTCTAGCTACCGACAGTCATTACTTCAGCCGTAGAATGAGAGAATTCATAGAAATAGCAAGAAATCCTACGATTTGCCAAGAAGGACAGCCACTGAACAACACATGGACGGCTCTGTTCGGTTACTTCTTTAACTCAGTTGTCTTTAGTTTTAGTTAATTAAATTAGAGTGTTGCTGTCTTGCGTGATTTTTAATAGTTGTTTCGTATTTATGGCGTGAGCCAACAGACGGTTGGCAATTGCTCTGATGAAGTCCTGAGTCAACAGGTCGAAAGCTTAGCATTAAAATATATTGTGGTATTCGACAAACTATACATAGTATATCAATTATCACCATGCAAAACTTCAAAGGATTGATTATTTCAAGTCATTCAATCGAGTACATGCCAGGTTTTTCCTTAGATGTCTTTAAAGAAGAATTTAACTAGCTTCTCGTCTGACTATGAATTGTTCAAAGCAAAACTCTTTGACTTCGTTTCATTCGGCAACCCTTAGTTATGTTCAACTACCTTCCACTAAGAAATCTTCTACACTCAGTTTCCCACGGTAAGAATGGCACAGTGAAAAATGGAAAATGAAAATAGAAAATTGGGTTCATTTTTTAGTTTTCATTTTCTTGCAAAAATCGAAAATCTGAGAATTAAAAATTTTTAAAAATCAGGCATACAATTTTTCATTTGTTTGAAAATTTTGAAAAAAACTAAAATTGAGTTTGGTTGAAAATGGGAAGTTTTTCATTTTTCAAAATCGTAAAAAATGAATGACCTTAAGACCCACGCATTTAGAATCTTCGAGAGCACATTTGTCCGTAACCTAGGGCTTAGGCCTTGGTTTAGGCCTCGGCTGAGTATTATTGAACCAATTGGCACGAACGTCCGCTCGTATGACGTTAACGGACGCGGAACCGGCAACCATGTGTCCCCGCACTTTTCAAAATGCCCTTTATGGAATAAAAGTGCTTTTTCTGGAATAAAAATAAATTCTAGTAGTTTTCTTTGTTAAAATCGTGAAAGTACCCTTTTTATGTGGTCTCTCCCTTACTGTTGAAGAGATTCCTTGGACCCAGTATGACCTACATCATCAAACGGAATCGAGAGAACAACCTGCAAGGTGATCCCACAAGACACATAATAGCGTATAAAAATAAAAAAAACGGAGAAAGTAGATGGCAAAACACTCGATGAATGTTGCTGGGCTCTCAAGTTTGATCTAGAACCATTGCATTACGCAATCCACAAAAAGGCGTAATGGGTACCCAAGTATACCCAAATGTACATGATTGATACATGTACCATGTGACATTATCCAAAGGATTTTGTGTAGTGACTGGGTGGAATCTGACTTTTAACTCGTACTTTGCGTAGATAGGTCGGTAGTTGTACCCAAAAATGGTTGTCATTAAAGAATATAGAATTCCTTTACCGATCTCAGTAGAGGAATACCAGATCGGACAGCTGTATGCTGTTGCGGAAGCTAGCAAAAATGAAACGGGTGGAGGAGAAGGCATTGAAGTCATTGAGAATACACCGGTGGACGATAAAAAGTATGGTAAAGCTCAGTATACTCACAAAGTGATGCACTTGGCCAGTAAAGTGCCAGCCTTTATTCGACTAATTGCTCCTAAAGGGTCGCTAGAAGTTCACGAGAAAGCCTGGAACGCTTATCCATTTTGCCGAACGGAATACTCAAACGAGTATATGAAGGAAAATTTCTACATCACAATCGACACATGGCATAAATCGGGTAATAAAGATATAGAGAACGTTCACAGTTTAGACCAGAAAGAGCTCACGAAGCGAGAAGTCGTGAATATAGACATCGCAAACGACCCAGTCAGCTCCGGCGACTATAAGGAAGACGAAGACCCGGCGAAGTTTAAATCGCAGAAGACAGGACGCGGCCCACTGACGAAGTCTTGGCAAGAAACTCATAAAGATCCGATCATGACCTGCTATAAATTATACCGTATTGAATTTAAATGGTGGGGACTTCAAACTAAGGTTGAAAGTGTCGTAGTTCGGGCGGTTAAAAGGCTCTTGACGAATTTCCATCGTCAGTTATTCTGCTGGATCGATAAATGGTTTGGTATGACAATGGACGACATTCGACACCTAGAAGATAAAACTAAACAGGATCTGGACGAACAAATCGTGAAGGGAGACGTTCGGGGAATGGTCGAGAAATAAAAGTTTAACTTAATAACTAACTATTAAGTTATTGAATTATTTTACAACTTTGACATTTGATATATAAGCGCCCGTTCGCCATTGAGGTTATGATTGATGGTTTATTGATAAGCGTCTGTTGACAAGCTAAATGTTTAACTTCGATTCTTCCATTCTGGTTGACACAATTTTTTTCAGGGAACTTGAAAGCATTTTTTGCTAACTAGTGGGAGTGGAAATCTTGGTCGGCATAGTGACATCTATTCACTAGCTGTAAAGAAATCTTGGTTGGACTTGCCAAAAAAAGTGAAATATAATTACATCAGGGTGCAACCTGCAAAATGTGGTTTTAAAACCTGTCCCACATTACAAGCATGATACATGGAATAATCTATAGTAGTTGATTTAAAATATTGTGTACTGAGGAAGAGAATATTAAAAGAATTTCTAGTGTATTACAGTGATTGGGCATGTCTTGGCTTACAAATTAACAAAGCCATTTCTTTACTTGGCTATCAAATTGTGGTTATTTTGCATACAACCCAAAGTCCTTTAGCCTGTGCTTGAACTTTAATTGTATTTACTATAATTAAACTAAAAACATTTACATCAAGAATTTTCAAACTGAGTAAAAGTTCAAAATCCCCAAGAAGAGGTACCAGTACATTGCTACTAATGCTTTCTCACTTAATCTTCCTAAATTTGGATCAGATTAACAGTAAGCTTTTACACATGGTCATAGGAGGAACTATTTTTAACCCATTCCAGTGGGGGAAAACATAAGGAACACTTTATTACAATTCAAGCTTTGGTATGTGTATGCTCATTTAATATCATGTTTTGAAACACTATTTTTTTGCCATATTTTAAGGCATTTTACCATCAGTTTTACAATGGTTGGCCTTGGGGTTTGGTTAAATATTTGGAGCACAAACATGATACAACCAGAACTTTGTACAGCATCTGACTTGGAGAATTCACCCTGTGAATTGATGCTGAAAAGCTGAATTCTTTACCAACAGGTTTCCTGTATATAGGACAACTAGAACAAAAGAACAAATGAGAGAACAAAGAAAACTAAAGAGAACAAAAAACGAATTTAGGTGTTGAAGAGTTAATGTTAATTGCAAACACAATTCAGGGGGTGGTTTTCAATTATTATAAACAAAGATGATTTGATTTGATATCAAGATGCTAAGACATTTGCATCTTGAATTAAGAATCAAAACATCACGTGGTCTAAAATGGGCAATTTACATACAAAGCTAAAGAAGTTAATTGATATGCCATTGCACAAAAGTAAGCACTTTAAAACATACACCCAAGATTTCCATAAGGGGGGGCTTAAATGGAGCAGCCCACTATCAGGTCTAGAGATAAAAACTTTCATTCACTTTTAAGCAAAAACAAGCAGTTTGTTATATAATTATATTTTCTATTTAATACCAACCATTACAAATAATTTGGAGGTAAAAATATCAATTAAAGGCAACATGGACAACACTCACTTCTGACACCTATGTGGTTTGGGGCAGAAGCCTCCTTGGGTGCACCACGGCATTCAATGTTCAAAGCAAAAAGAAACCTTTAGTCAATATCAAACTTTAACTACACTAGCCCTAACCCCATCAGAAGATGCTCCTGATCTATTCCTTCACTCTGAGTCTCCTCATAAAAGATGTACTTTCCGGCATTCTCATGGCATCTCAAGCAAATCCATTGCTGAGGTAAACAGTTAACTGAAAGTCATTTTTCTTTAGGAATAATTGTCAAGATCAACTGATGGCATTGTAACACATTGTTGCAACCTAATTTTGATTACATAATAATCCAGCTAAGAGGTTACCTTGTTTGAATTTTCATTAAGTAACACATGCAGTTATCAAAAAAATTTGATGAAACTTTACTCTCTACTCAAGCCTATCACATGGTCTGAATTTGGTCAAAACAAGGCAAACAAATATTAGATGATGAAGTCCATTAGAAGTATTTAATTTAATCCTTTAATCCTAGGACTCATTCCTGTGATGAGAAAATGAATAGTCTGGCATTAGCCAGATTAAAATACCAGATTGCACCCTTACCCCTTAATGGGTTAACATTCAAGCAATTCTTTGCAAGTACCATTTGTTTGCAGATGTGAGAGAATGATACTCTAAGCAATGAGGAAATAATGAATTTTCAGGTAAATTTCATTTTCCTGCTACCTGCACAAGTGAGCTTTTTACTACAACTGTTATCAGCCATCATGATGGATACCTTTTAGACAGTCAGAAAAATGTCTGAGCAGCTCATTGGGAATCTAACAGGGCATTATCTTAGCTTTTTCTCACATTGCACAAATTCAGAAAAGAAGAATGTCTCAAAGCACATCTGGCACTGCCTGATGTGAACTTCAATATTTTGTGAAATGAATATACTAGGGTAAGCTTCTTTAACAATCTGCATGGGTGTTCTGTTGCTACAAAAGCTTGTAGCTACTGCAATTGAAACATACTCTCTCTTACAGCCAGTTACCAGTACTCTAATAATGAAGCTATTAAAATATGTCTTCAAAATAGCCTGTTCATCTCTACTAAAAGACATCAAAGCATTGCTTCACCTAAAAGCTGTGCCCTTCTTTTTGAAATGATTTCTGAAGAGAAGCACAAAGATCGAGCAAGACGAAAGAAGCTGGTCAGAAATAGGCAAGTTACTGACTACACTAGTTAAACTTAATGGTGAAATTACAATAGCTGCTTTCCAGCACTCAGGTTGATAGACTAATTTAGTTTTTTACTACAATGTTTCTCTCCACAACTTATTTCACTCATTTAACCCAATGATTTCCAGGACAGCAAAAAATTTCCCTTTTATGATTTTACACCCTCTAATGCCTGACAATTTTCCAAGTCAAGGGATGAGAGCCCTTGGCAAACAATGGGTCAAAATGGTTGTTACCACCAGACCACCTGCCTCTGGCATTGCCATTCAAGATGATTGCATTAACAATGGCTTTTTAAGGTACAACCCAGCTTTCATGCACTCATCACAATTGCTTTCCACTAATGTTCTACAAATGGGAGTTTAGTGTTTACAGATAAGTAGTTCTTTTTCAAGCTCAGTTCAAAAAAACATTCTCTGTGCCTTAGATGCTGAACAAAACACCATCCTTCTGATGACCAGAGATAATTTTTTCTGAGTAGAATAATAGGCTTGTTAAATGTCCATGAATTACATGTGTTTAACTCCTTCCCTGCCCCAGGGGACTCCTGTTTTACTCAGGCTAACACCAGATGATTTTACTCATTAAGGAGAGATGTAGCAGTAAAGGTGTTAAATGTGGAGCCACTTCAATGTTATCACCAACTTCACAGCAGCCCAATGTGGACCTGCAGTGGGAGATGAAAGTAAATTTTCAAATGCCAGAATCATACATTTTAACCTATTAAAGGGTAATTAACCCATAAAAACAGAGCCATGTGTGAGAGTCCAGATTATTTGAATAAAGTTATGCAAAGAACACAACAGAGTTTACTTTAGTATTTTACTCTGGGTAACAGTAGACAATTTTACTCATCACAGAGGATGATGGATTAAATCTTTGAAACAGTCAGCCTATATGTGTTTAGAAGTTATACTTGAATGCAGAGGATGTCCAAAGTTATGTTTTGCAATGTAGATGTAAGTTTGAGGAGTTAGTTTATGGAGAGCTTTACATGTACACCAAAAGAAATTTCTAAAATTCAGCTTGCTAATCACCCAAAATCTAGTTGACATTTGCATTGCTTAACATTTTAATAGAGTAATTACTGGTATTAATAGTAAATGATTAAGAAACAACGAGTGTGCAAACTTTTTTAATTTCCCTCACTAAGGTGACAAGAAACAGATTCCACTTATTTACTGGGCCTTTTCCTTTTTCAAGCTGTGATGAATTTCCTGCACATCATTGGAAAACACATCAAAAAGTAAAACTCCATCTTCATCAAACCATGAAGAAACTGATCTGAAAAAAATTGTTTTTATGTTAGAAAGATCATTAGCATAATAATTATAGCAGACAGTGACTTCTGTCAATGCATAAGCACCCAATCATTTCTGATAGGGACACCCCCCCCAATCCCACAAGCTTTTTGCACCCTAAATACTTTCCGCCTGCATCACATGCCACTGTTCAATGCTTTGTTGACAAAGTACCTGGTTTACAACTAAAATTTATCAACAATGTATTTTTCAATAACCTGCAATGCGTTCACTGGATTGTATGCTCCCAGCTTTCAACAATGTGCAACCTACCTTTTAACTATTTGACTACTGGGTGACAACATAAACAATGTATATTTTGCCAAAAGTTAACTGTTAGAACATTTGCGTACAGTGCAGCAAAAATTAATACTAGATACAGTAATAAAGGTTTGTATTTCACAATGCAGTATTAATATTAAGCGTGCATATTTGGTCAAGTATATTTTACAATTTACTGTACAACATACAAAATTTAAATTTGAGGCCTAGCATAGTTCAAGCAAAGCTGGCAGGTCAATTTTGCACTTGAAATTTTGTTCGATTTTGGCATAACTGGCACTGATTTTGCAATGCAAAATCTTTTAAAGTTATTAGTTTAGAATAATGGATATTTCATATTACATGTTTCCAATGTTATCAGTTGTTAGCAACAGTTCAAAGACAATTGAATTTACTATATAAGCATAACTAGTCGTGTGTCCATTACAAACCCCAGAACACAGCAAAGACTTATAACAGAACCTTTTATGCAATACTCGTTTATAGTTCCTATTTATTTCTGACACTATAAATTATAACATGCTTCAAAAAATTTGTGTCAGGTGGTCATAGTAAACTTACAGACAGATGAGTACTAAGATTGTATTATTCAGAAATATTGAAAGAGTGCAGAAAATTAACTGACCACATGTACAGATAAGAACAGATATAGGTATTAATTCTTGAAAAGATTGTATGGTGATCATTATTTGTGGTGTTTGAACAATCTAATATTTACTTAAAGATACATTACCTAGAAATTTTATTACCTCTAGTCCCATTAATGTTGGCAAGAGACTTACTTTCTTAGAGTTTTTTCTTCCTTTCTCTTGGTCTCACCATCTTCATAAGAGATCACCAGTTCATACATGTCATCGTATCTTCTCAATGTTGACTTTGCATTCCAATAATGATCTGGACCCTTCAAATACATTGTAAAAAGGAAATATGAGACCTCAGCCTTCTGCTTCCTAAAATGGCCATTTGGAATTTGACAGTCATCAGATAATCTTATTCAACTAAGGTAGATATCTGTTAGGGAGGGTTTAACAAAATCTTTCTTGTGAACAAATTCCCAACACAGCCAGGGGAATAATCGAACATGGTCTTATGCTACTCTGGCTTGAAAAGTTTTGATTGTAGCTTACAAAACTACTGTTCATTATAAGTACAAATGGTAGTTTTCTAAGCTATGTTCAAAACTTTTCAAGCCAGAGTAGCGTAAAACTATGTCTAAATCTTTCTTGTCCAAGAAATCTTCCTTTTAAAGTAGAATTGTCTGGCTTAGCCAGAATAAAAGGTCAAAAGTAAAATGATACAGAAAGAGAAGAGTTAATTGAGATAGTTTCAATGAAGATAGTTTTAATTCTTTCCTGTTGACATGTTTCCCTATGAAAACAGCAAAAAAAACCAAAAAAAACAAAACATATGTACAAGTATCACTTACCATTCCAGCCTTGTCTTTTTCAAGTGCAAATACAATATAATTTTTCTCAACAAAGGTAGTGAATAATGTAAGAACACCCATTAAAAGAAAATATCTTGACAATGAATCAAGGAATGCCAGTTGAATAAACTATCATATATATCAGAGGTATGTTTTAAAAAAATTCATAACAATCCACTGTTTTGTTTCCTGGAAGGATACGACAAGACACAGAGAATTAACACAGGCCGTGAGTTAGGGAAGGGATTTAGGTAATCATAAACCAATGCTCCCAAGGCAAAAAGGCAGGCAATTGTACAAATCAACAGCCGTAAATCCACTACTTGGTTGTTCTCGACAAATTTGAAATGTTTTGTTAATACCTAAAACAAAAAAAGACTTAGTTTTCCCTAGACAATTCTATTCCACTTTTCAGCATAATAAAGATAAGCTGGTTTGCACCCCATACCATGCCAATCAGTATGTTTTCTGCAAAGGCTGTGATGTTCCAATATAAAATCTTTAGTGTTAATTAAAAGTGAAACAACAAACAACTTTAGTTAATTAACCCATCAAGGGGAAAGAGGATACTTTAGTAAGTCATTCTGCCTAACACAAGAAGATTTTATAAGTCCAAGAAATTATTCCTGTTTGCTGAAGTGTTAAACTGGTTCCATCAACCCTGATGAAGTTACTTGTGTTGAAAGCTTATCCATAACCAGCCAACAATTTTAAAAAGTAAAGAATAAAACAAAATTTGGAAAGGGTCATCTTGTTAGCTTGATTTAAGTTATGAAACAAGACATGACAGAGACAAAGTTACAGTTGTTGCATAACTCGAATATCAAGCTAACAATTTGACCCTTTTTGGATTATGTTTTTCTCTTTACTTGAAAACTTACACAGACTTGGTTTAGCAAGTAGAGAACTTAAGTGCAGAAATTTAGTTGGTAAACTTTAGTTATAAATTATTAACATGTCACATTTTCAGTGATAGTTCTATAGATACCAAAGATGCTGAAAGAAAATTATGTCTAAAAAGGCAGGAAGTGAGTTGATGTTTGGATTAATGTGGGGCTGGAATATATGTCTGCTGTATGTACAAGATCAAATTTTAATGTCCATTTCAGCATATTCTTGCTACAGTAGTTTGCAATATTGTAACTTGGAATTATAATATTAGACAATTCTTTTTAAACATACAGATATTTGGTGATTCATTTTTAGAGCAAGGTCACTTTCAAGAAAACAGCTTACATTTGAATGTTCACTAGCTCTCTTGGTTATCACTTAAAAAGTTCTCAGAAGAGTCTGCCCTCATATCTGGGTTATTCTGGGTATAAACACTAATTTAAAAGTCTTTGGGCATCCCAGCTTCTGGCCTACAACCACAACCTTTTCAGTTGTTGTCTGCCATATTAAAAAACAACTTTTCAGACTTGGAGTACTGGTAATGGGCATTTTTGCATTCAAAATCACCAATAGGTTTTGTGGTAGCCAACACCATCTTGCCAAGCAGGGCTGACACAATGCTAAATTGCTCAGTCACTTTATCATGCTAATGATTAGGATTAGTTTAATGAATCCTCTGAGTAAATTAGGCATCATCTCAGCCCTACTTGGCAAGATGGCATCGGCTAACGTGAAACCGACTACATCAGTACATGTATTCCCTAAGAAATTCTACTAAGAAATTCTTTGACCCACTAAGAAAGGACCTGCTACGTAATATTTGTACCAGACATGTGGCAAGATTAATCTGGTCTTTCCTACCAGCTACGGTATTTTACCGCTACGGAATTCATTCTCGAAACCAGATCTGTTATTAAACTCTTAGAAAATTTTTGTTGATCAAACTGTAGAATGCCATGGACTCAGAAAAACTCTGAGCTGAAAACTGAGAAGTGAAAAAAAAAAATTGAGAATTCAGATCTGTTATTGTTAAATAATAGTTGCAATAAATATATTTGCTTGTGATCTGTTCAAATTATTACTGAAAATATACTACACCAAATTCTCGACTTCATGCATTAAGTAGCTCAATACGGATAAGGGAAAATATTTTACCTTACGAACAGCGTCATCCAGTGAATTCTTGACTGCACTGCCATCCCATTTGTCTATCTTCACTGGTTTCTCGTCACCAACAGACCACTGCATATAAGAATCATTGGAAAGAAATATATCTTCGAAATTATATATCCACATAATAGTAGAAATAAAAACGGTACCATTTTTTCATTAGTTAAACAAATATGCGAAAAATAAAGTAAAAAACCACCTTTGCTAGTATCCCTTGCTTTCCTTTCTTGGTAGCCATGTTGTCAATGTGTGTATTGTCGACTGCGTCCGGCGAAATGCGATAGCTTGTCGGCATAATGTCGGTAAAAGTCGCCGGGAATGAAAATTTAATTTCATTGATTTTCAACTTGTCTTCCCTTGATTGGTGTACCGGCTGTTTCAAACGTCGCGCTATTCGCGTGTCGAACTAAACTAAATTCGGCACGGGAATAGCGCGACGATAGCACGACAGTGGTTTCAAATGTCCAATTTAATGCAGTCGCGCCAAATTCAAAATTATATAAAAGCGAACTTTTGGTGCGGGGAATCTGATTACTAAAAACAAATATTATCATAATTTATGAATTGAGTTCGACACGACGTTTGAAACCATGTTGTGCTTGTGCTACTACCATGTGGTGCGACAGACCCTTTCGAATTTAATTGCCGTGTCGAACTAAATTCAATTTGCCGAACCGAATGGTTTCAAACGTCGCGCTACTGCCGCGCT
>JBAHVQ010000206.1:323470-370009 GCA_036872915.1 Nanipora kamurai
TTGTGTATTATACCGCTCTGCTTAAGCATTGAGCACTCTCACCGTACGATTTTGTTTACGATAGTTTTTGTCACAACAATAAAAACTTATCACGAAGTCGAGTTATATATATATATATATATATATATATATATATATAGACATACAGAGAGAGAGAGAGAGAGAGAGAGAGAGAGAGAGAATGTACTGGAATCCACGCATTATAAGCCTCAAATTTTTTTCAAATTTAATGTCATGTGGCTTTATTTATGAATAAATATGAAATTTTCCCAGTATTTGAAAAAGTTTTCTTCCTTTTACTAAGTAACACATGCAAACAAGTTTTGTTTCACTTTCTAAAACATGAGATGGTATTAGATTTGTCTAGTAGATTGGATAGATCAAGTCTAATTGTGACTGGCTGAGCAGTACATGGACCTATATGAAGGACAGGTTGAGTGCAATGAGCAAATGGTAAGCAATGTATGCAGTTGGATTGTTGATGCCTGGGAACCTCAATCTTGCATTTTAAAGCAGTAGTGACAAAAAAAGAAGAGACCACTGATACATGCATTCCAAGTGAAGTTGCTTCCTAGTTTCATTCAGATATGGAAGATGAAGATTTTTGTAGATTTATCAAAGATGACTTTATTGTAAATATGTAACTTTATGGCTCTCCTTGTGTGTAGATTGCTAGTGTAGATAACCTATATTTACCAAATCATTTCATCATGTAGAACTTGTAGATTTGTTTAAAAATGTATGTACTATTTAAAGTTTCTCATAAGAGTTAAATTACATCAGTGAAGTTTTCAATGCTATAACATCAAAAATGTTGCATCATCAATTAGCATCCTTTGCTTTAGTGACGACAGTGCACCTTACACATGAATTTTTCTCAAAAATTGACAAAAAATGCCACTACAGCTCATTTAACAACGTGGCTTATAATCTGCAAAGTAAAGTATGTTAAAATTACGGTTTTCGTGTTTGTAAACCACATTGTAAACATGTGGGTTGTTGAAAAATGATTAAAAAGAATAAAAATTGCCAGGGTGGAAGCAACTTTTTGAGCTTTGACATTGGAAACGGGAAATTTCACAACAACATTATTCTAACAAATCGTATGTTTTTTATTTTTCTATTCTTAGACATTTTGGTGAAAATATGACCTCTCAAAGTTGGTGCCAAAATATTTAATTATTATTACATGGAACATAGTAAGCACTTCTGAAAAAGCATTAAACAGGGAAATGAAAAAATCTCTCAAATTTGTTCATTCAGCTAAAAGATACAACTTTTCAAAGAAGGGATAATTTGCCATTTTTTGTTATTTTTAGTAACAAAATGGTCATTTTTTCAATCTTTGAAATGCCATATCTCTTAATTGGACGAACGTATTTGAGAATTTTTTTCAGTTCTGAGATTCTTGTTCCATAATCTTTAAGAAATGCTCATTTTATTTCCCATAATAACAATTAAATTTTTGAGCATCAAATTATCGACCTCTTATTCCTGCCAAAAATCCAAAATTAGAAAAATGAAAAACATACAATTTGTAGGAATGACATGTTCAATGCTCGTGTGAAATTTCATATCCCCAATGTCAAAAGTCAGAACGTTATTTCAAACCCAGCAATTTTCAAGTCTTATGTCCAGCATGTTAGGTAAGTCTTTTCTCCTTTCCAGAAAGTCAAACAACATCCTAAGATTCCTGAATCTAAGCACGAAAATAATTTTTATAAAATTACAACCACAATTGAGAAACATATAATTTGGGGACTTTTGGCAGGAAATTTCCATGATTGTATACCCCTATCTAAATACAGGCATCACCTAATCAGAGCTCACTCTCAGTGACATTTTATGCTATTTTGTCATATTAACTACAGCAACCTGAATGTCAAAATGTGAAAAAAAATATTCCATTTGCAAAATGTTTTATCAGTCATGAATAAAAATATACCTTGTGACTTATTGGGTAAACAGCACAATCAAGACAAATCTTAATAGTTTTATCAAACTTGTAATCATATCCCCTAATCATTCTCATCCAAAAAAGATCCAACAAAAAACAGGATCATTGGAGTATACAAATAACCAACCTAAAATGAATTCTTGTTGCTTTACAACATTTGAAATGATGAATATCAATATGCTTATTTTCATTTTAAAGAAAAGCAATTCTTAAAAACAGGTGTTAAATCCATTCTTAAGAGACAGGATATATCATATTCCCACAAAAACAGATGGCTTTCTACTTGACCTAAATCACAGTTTCAACAAGCTTAACTTCATTCCTGGTAACAATATGACAGCACAGAAAATCTAACTTTGCATTTGTATTTAACAATTTTTTTGCTAATACTTTGTCCAATGCTTTGACATGGTCAGGAGACGATTAACTTGAATACTTGATCCCTGCTGCTTTTCGCAATGAAGCTATTAATTTTATTACAATTATAACAGACACTATTACCATAATCATCTATTCATTCCTATCCAACTGTTCTTTGATAGCCCTGGAAGCTTCCTAATTTTTTATCTCATGCTGATCTTAACAGCAATGTCCTTCAGGCAAGCCATCCCCAAGACTGTGACATATGAGACTGCCATGTTCTAACCTTACCATTTCAGTGTGACTCTGTTTAATTTTATGAACTTATGACATTCAGTGGTTACCATCAACAGTATCATTTGTGACTGGCACATCCTAAGTTTTAAGCAACAAGTACACTTGAATCTAAATTGACTTTAGCTTACCCCAACAGAAACCTTTTTGCCCAAGTAGCTTGAAATCAGAGATCGATCAGTCAACCATTAGCAGTTATTTGGGCCTGATGCTTCCACCATTGTTAACTAGCTCAAACATAATTTGTAAACAATTGGAAAAAATAAAACATATTGGCTTTCGTAAGAAGTCATTCCCGACAGTCTCATCGCTAAAAAACCGTAGCTTCATGCATTCACAAAAACACCTCTTTAAAAAAATATGCTTAGCTCACATATTGGAAATAACCACAATAAAGAGAACTGACCAACCAAGACCAACTTCTCTGAACAATATCTCTGAACAGTTTCCAATGTTGCTTCCATTTTAAACATTAACCCATCTTCATTCACCCTCGAAAAAGCAATTTCAGTTTATTGGAAATACGCTTCAGCATTGCATATATTAGCCTGGCCCCACTTAACAAAGAGGACTGAACGATCAAAAACATCCGAGTTTCGAAAGGCGGAGTTCTCTTTAAGAATAATTGGAATCTATCCAAGCGGCGCTTATTAAACTGGTGGCTGGTCAAACTAGATACCGAAGATCATTGACAACCAACAAACGAAGGGCTCTAGGTTTCCTTTTTTCCAGAACTGTCCACCTAAGATTGGTAAGTGCTTGCTGAAAGTGAATTTTAGCCGAGTGGCCTATATATGCAGGATGTCTTCTCCGTTGAGTGGTTCCTATTTCCTTGACTACAGACTAAAATTCTGATTTATCTACGTAATACCAAAAAAAGGGTCAACTTGGCGTTGAAAGACCATCTCCCCCGAATGCACGAGCCTCGACTATTCTTGGAGTCTTGATACATGATTCACCGATAGTCCAACAGTTCTCAACTAGGCCGAAGTCGCGAGAAAATACTTGAACTGATAGAAGCGTATGGAACTACCCACTCGTACCTACTTCGTTGGTTTAAAAGAGAAAGGAATCTTTCATTGGCAAATTAAGAAATTGTGAAAACTGCAGCTATGGTGTAACAACCTATTTGCGAGTGCCACAACATGAGGCGTGCACGGATTGTCACGTAAACGAATTCGACGGTAGTGTAGGAGTATTTCAACATACCCTTAGCTTGAACTAAATTAAAACGTTGTCTCTTCGTTTATACTTGAGTGGAAAATTTCTGACGAGAAACGAATCCGACAAAATATTAAAAAAATGTTAGATAAAAATTCTAGTGTTAATACCACACGTCTACATTTCCCCAATGGCAATGGTGAACGCCGCAGAGATCTACTACATGCATATTCATTCCTTGCATTTCGTCCAGTTCTTCGTTATTTCTCCCAGTAAAAAATTCTGAATATATTCGTAAATCATCATCTCTTCTGCTCGGCCACCAAACCATATAAAGCCTTAAATACCGCTTTTAGTCAAGTACAAGTCCAACATTAAACCACTGCTCTTCTGTGGTCGTGTTATTTTTCCAAGCGTCTGTTGACAATTTATTGCACCGCACGTGCAATCACGAGAACTATAGTGAAACCGCAGCAATTTAAAATGCACATCTGAATACAAAACGAGCAACAAGGTCACAAACTAAAATATATAAATACTCACATGCATCGGTTTCCAACACAACTTCCACCATTCTGACAAGAAGCACTGGTACAAGTGGCGCCTAAACAACGAAATAGAAGAACCAACATGTTGGTCTGAATGCCTTCACTTCGCAACCACTTGGTTATTAAAAGGTATCTCGGACAAGAACACAGATGTCGCTGAATCGTTAAACCGAAGCGAGAATACAATAGCAGATACTGACAAACTAGCCAATGTCCCAACAACAGTCAGTCCTACTTCTTTCTTATTTGCTAGCGAAGCACCTTTGCATTTATTCACTAAACTGTCCAGGATTGTTTTAGCGACCTCTAGCGATGAAACCTCTTGCGCGATTACTGTCAATTGGACAGCCATTATCACTTGGCCAAAAGACGCACATTTGCCCGTCGTGAATTTGTTTGCCCTTCGGGGACTCGAATTCTGAAAATATTTGTATTCCCCTAGTAGTTTTCAAGCCAGAGCGAAACGTTCAACATCTGTGCCGCCAAAGACGCAAAATTCGGGAGAAGAGTCGTTCCTTGGCATGGTGAACGTCGAATAACCAACGCGAGAAAACACAAACCCCCGCTATAAGTCGATCGCAATTCGAATCTTTTCTTTGAACGAATACAGCTGCTAATGTACGTGACAATTTGTAATCTTGTTTCGATTTTAATCCTACAGCACCACTGCCTTTAACTAGCTTGAACAAAAGGGATCTGAATCGAATCGTTGACACGCTTCGGACAAACGATAAACTCCTGGCAAAGGACACATACCACAGTTCACAAATAGTGCCAGAACAAGCACTCCAACAACAGACCAAGGTTGAAATCCCTCCATAATTTCGATCGAAACAACGTTAGCCACTTATTGGTTCTATTCCTTCATTCCCCTGGTCCAAAGTCTTAAGTTTACCGTACAAAACGTCCAAAATTACAAACGTTGGTATCAGGAAATATCGTCGAACGGCAGTAGCACGTAGGGTTCACAGCTCAGCCGTATACAAACAACAATACAAAAGAACAAGCGACTTGTTGACCAATCACGTAGCCAGGTTTAACCTTGAAGGGGGAAGTCGACCAATCATAATCCGCGATACTTCGCCCAATATAGCCCAGTAAATCATTGGTATGTCCCTGGGGGTTCAAATCAACAGCATAACCAACACACGACTTGAACACCTGCACACTTTGGTTGAGAATATTCAGAGCAGTTCTGGATAAAACAGTTTGCTTTGACTTTCGGCTCATTGACTATAAGCAAAGTGCCAAAGACTGCACTTTTTTATGGCGAGGTAAAAAATTTGTTCTAATCAAAACTGGTGATTTAAATTTTTTTATGAAAATTGATCAACAGTTGTCCTATCTGACGAAGAAATTAAAACAAAAAATTGGAAACGTTAGGAATGCCTTCGTCAGGAACAACAGAACAACGTCCAAGCTCGAAAAATTTGTGCTTCCGGTGTGAACTAACTGGGCTTTTACTTAACCGTAGACCAAACGATGGACCAAGCGTGTCTTAATGTTTGTCAAAATGCTAGAAAAATGACTTTACAGACAATACCAGGGAGTTAATTAGCACCTTCGAGTATTTTGCTCGGTAAACAATAATAACTGACGCGTTCGCGCCTCATTTGGTCGCAAGTCAAATCCCTCACTTCCACTATTAATTGAGGCACCAACATGTCATATGGTCAAGAGTATGCTTCAGATGTAAAATGTATTCAAAAACAGAAAAAATGATAGGGGACAGCAAAAATACTAACAAACGATGTTAAATGATTAAGTCAAATCCATGGTTACAGAATGATTTTTTTTTCGTGAAAGCGAAACGCGGACTTTTTTCGACGGTTGTAGTTAAAAAATTTCGATAGAAGTTCTTCGGTAAGGACTGTGGGACAGAAACATCGTGAACACATCCCAAGACCAACAAGCTAAACGAGAACCGACAAAATGACAAGAAGCATGCCCTGTGCCACGAAGCCAACGGTTGCATGTAAATACACCGATTTAATAGTAAAAATACATGAATACCTGGCTATGATCAGTAACCGTTTTGTTTCTACAAAATCGATTGGCGTGCAAACAGCACGGCAATAACTGAACCCTGTGTTTTTGACTTATAACTTGTTGTCATGCATTGTGTTAGGATTATTCACTGCTTTCTTTTAATCCTCTTTTGGAGTGGGGGATATGGTTAGACTGTGGGAAAATTTCAGAATCCTTTCTCTTCGGAAATAGATCAAACGTCAGGAGGAATAGTTAGGTGTTAATGATACATGTGGATAAAAGAAAAACAAAACGAGAAGGAATGGCACGATTGGACGGAAACCTACGCGTCGCCATGATAACGAACAAATGACAGTTTTACCAGCGCTGGGTAATTCACAGAATATAATAGCGCAGTTGTTGGTGCCAATTAAGATCACCGTTTGAGGCAATTTTGGTTGGAGGTGGATTGACAAAGGGCACTTTAAGTTTGTGACGTCTGTACATGTGCACACTACAGCTATAAAGTACACTATGCGAATACAGTTTCCAAAAAACGTGCTAAAATACACCACTTTATCGAACGGTACTTCATTAAAGAAGTCGGCAGTCGTCAACTGATTTAGCTCAACTGGTTTATCAAATTTATTCTCGATTTGCACCACCACTGTAGCTCAAATTCAGGCTTCTGAAATATGATTAGTACCTTGTGTACAAACGAGATACTTGAAAGCTCTTCTCCCTTTTATAGACGTTTAGTGCGAAAAAATTGAACATTTTTACATAAAAGTATCCAACGGTTCGCTGAAGGATTTCTAAAGGATTAAGATACATGTGTGGTGACACTTTTAGGATGTTGTGCCTAATCTTTTCCTGTTGTTGTGTAAGTTAACCTTGAGTGACGTGAGCTGAATGTCACAAGACGAGTGATTACACAAGCCATTTTAAATAAAAAGGAGACTATATTTACGAGAATCGAGAATTCAGATAATGAAGGAGCTCATTTGACATTTCTGTACTTTACGCATCAGAAGTGTTGTTCTCAATTAAACCTTTCGATTCTAACTGGAATCCAATGAAGCTTAAGACTTTGATTTACCACTTGAAAACAACAGGTAAGTGAACAAGAAGCCGGGACGACTAAATTTGAGTTATATTTCTATGTAAACCTTGTTTACGTTTCATGAAGTAATGAACGTAACATCAGTACAAGTTACCTTCATTGGTACCTTTAATTTAATGTCCTTGCTGAAGGAACAACTCACATCATTAGACCTTGTCAATCTGACACTTAATATACTGTACATATAAAGAGGCCCTTATAGCCTCGTTTCTAGTTGAGGACTTTATTGAACTTCCCACATAATGAAGCAGTACCAGGTTATGTGGAGCAGTTACCAGGCGTTTAAATAAATTTGGTAAATTAGCGGTGACTTTTTGGATGAGATCAATCGTTCTCACCACTTCAACGAGACGGTTTTTCCAATTAGAAAGAGTGGCAAAGCGTAAAATTGTGGGGGCGTTAAATCCTAAATAGTGCCCGGAACAGCCAGGGACGGCAGAAGCGGGGTGGGGGGCCAAAAGGACGCTCCCCACTTTTTCCCTTTATTAACTCCATTGAATATCATGATTAATTCCCCCAATCAAATGTGAATTCCGAGATACGTATGGTTGAATTACAAAAATTATTTATATTTTTTGGTTGTGATCGGAATGCTCTTGAAAAATCGGGGCGGTGGAACTTTGGTACTTTAGTTTGTGCCCCTCCACTTGAAATATTGCTCCACGGTCACTGGCATGGGGAATCTGTAGGGAAGTATATCAGGGATAGATTGTTTAAAGCCTGGCTAGCTTATCCTGTGGATAAGTTGCAACGAGTGAGCAACGTTAGTCAAGCATTGAACAAATGAACTTAAATTTCATGTACTGAAGATGGAGATGCCTACTGGATAGTTCCATTGGATAAAAATGGAAAATTTTAGATAAAATTCACGTCTGGTTATTCAATGTATCGATCGTGCCTCTCACTAATTTAGATTTATCCACCGGATATGCCATCCAGGTTTCGAACAACCATCGCCAGGTCTTTTCATAAAAAAAAAAGTTAAAAGTTAAAAAGAAATTGATTCATTCGTAGTAAACTAAATTATCTCTTATTACGTATATGTTTCTACATCAGCACTTCATTCTAATTTCCTATTCCGTTCTACTAAAATTATTTTTAAGGGGGAAAAATCGGCTATTATTGATGTTATTATTTTTATTATTATCATGATTATTATCATTATTGTTATTGTTTTAATGATGACAACAATAAAAGCCATGAATATTATTTAAAATATTGCTCTTACGATTATGATTATGTTGATGATAATGATTATAATTATTGTTATGCGGTTGATGATGGTTATCGTGGTTGTGATTATGTCCATGACGTTAGCTATTAATGTGTAATTTGGCAGAAATAGGAAAGAAATGGTTTGATAATTTTGGATTCGTCTAAATATTCCTGTCCATATCATATCACTTAACCACACCAAACGATGTTTCCTGAGGTGTTTAAAACGTTTGATCATAATTCAAACTTAATAATTTCATTTTCAAGCCATAAGAGCAGTGGCAATCATTTGAATCCGTGGCGGACCCACAACGGGGGGCTTAAAGCCAGCTGCCTGCCCCTCATAAGTGCAGGAAGTGGGTGTTGGACATGTTGTCTAATTGATATTTTACCTCCTAACTCAGACATGCCAAGTGTCCCGCATTTCACATGAAAGTCACCCATTTAATTTTTATTTGTTCCCGCCATCCCCCACGCATCATTAAAATCTGCCTAAGGTCACGAATTTTTGCCGATTACGACCCTCCAACCTAGCATAATATGCTTTTCCAAAAGTTTTCGAAAAGTTTGTCTGTTTTGAGGACACTCAATCGCATAATTTACGTCCACATGACTGGATCGGCTCTTCATGGTTTGGGCATGGTCTGGAACTAGTCCTTGGGTGAAAATGTATCATGGACTGAACGACTGAGTTTGCCATCCAGTACGCAGTAAAGAGATCAGAAAGTGCATGTGAAGTGAACGGGACATAATGTAACAGACGCTCCTCATTCTTGTCAGCAAAACTTGGCAGGTCTACGAACTGTTTGAAATAGTCGCTTTTTAAATAAAAGAATATATGCAATGGGTTAATTTCCCCTAAAAATAAACTAAAGTTTGTAAACAAAATGCGTTGTTTTAGTTAGTCGACTTAATTCCACTAGTAAACAATATGCAAACATTTTCGAAGACTAAATAACCTCAGAAATCATCTGAGAAAGATGTATTTTTACTTATCTCACGTAGACTACATGCGGCCCCCCAAAGCCAAGAGGGCTACTTAACTATACCTCTCTAGGGCCTCCCTTTTGAAAATCCTGCGTGCCCTGCTAAATTGAACCTTGATGATAGCCGAAATCATAATCATAATCATAGTCATAATCGCTAGCATATTTATAATCATAAACTAATCATATTCATAATTATAATCCTAATCGTATACATAATCATATTCATGATCATAATCATAGTCATAATCATAACCATAATCAAAGTCATAATCATAATCATAGTCATAATCATAAATAGTCATAATTATAATCATAGTCATAATCATAACCATAATCATAAACTAATCATATTCATAATTATGATCTTGATCATACTCACTAATATTCATATTCACAATTATAATCCTAATCATATACATAATCATATTCATAATCATAATCAAAGTCATAATCATAGTCATAGTCATAATCATAGTCATAATCATAAATAGTCATAATTATAATCATAGTCATAATCATAGTCATAATCATAAATAGTCATAATTATAATCATAGTCATAAACTAATCATATTCATAATTATAATCTTGATCATACTCATCATTAATATTCATATTCATAATTATAATTCTACCCATATTCATAATTACAATCTTCATCATATTTATAGTCATAAACTTAATCCTAATCATATTCACATTCTTAATCTTAATCATATATATTCATAATTCTAATCCTAAATATATTCATAATCATAATCCCAATCATATTAATAATTATAATCCTAATCACATTCAGAATCCTAATAATCATATTCATAATCAACATAACTAGACAATTTGATTCAACATCAGTGCCTCTAAGAATGAACTGCCACTTCTTTGGGAAATTACAATGAGGACACTGATATTGATGTGCGATCTAACGACTTTCTATCTGAGCCTTGAAGTAGTATTAATATAAACTGGCCATCTGACCAATTTCACCGGGTTCTCCATGACGATTAAAATCGTCTGTGTTAGTCAGAGGTAAACAGTACAGTAAGTCCTTGGTCAGGAAACGGTTAAATAGCACTCCGTTTCGTATTTCTTGGTCAACAGGACAACATCGTCGTGCATTTTCTGTCAACAAATGCTAATTCGTGGGCCATTGTTGACTGTAAGAAGTGAGTCAGAAATTTGAAAGATTTTGAACGAAAAAGGAACTCGTCGAAATTCCAATCGAAATAAGTTGTTTTACGTTAAGCTATTTCGCTCAACTGACTGTTGCTCCTCCATACATGGGGTGAAATTAGTTGTGCAAGTAATTTTTGAATCATCTTGAACCACATTTCACAGGTTTGGACCAATCAATCGGGTTAGACCCCCAGCGAACTACGGCAAGACCTGTATATGACAAAAATTTTGAATCGATGTTGAATCAATTGTAAGAAACATGATTCAGCTTGGGTGGCTTTATGGCTTTTGACATGACTGAGTCCAACCATATGGTGGCAATGTGAAATACAATCTTTATATCGTTTTACTTGAGATTTAGTATTATGATTGGATGATAAATGAAGTTTAGAACATGCCAGTCAAATTTGAAGATCCACAGACTCTTTCCTGAGGGCTGACATATTATTTTATTAACACTTCGCCCACTCCTCGCCCACACTTCACCCAAGAGCGAATTATCTTCCTATTATCTTTCATTGACCTTTCTCTTCAGGTCTGGACCTCAAGACACATGTACCCAATATGACGTACGCCATATCTTTCAAACAAAAAAACACATTGTTTTACACTCTTTGAAATTAACTACTAAAAAGCTAGCGAATTCTTATTTTTTTCAAGAAAAGTGATAAAGTTGAACGTTTTCATCGATTTTCATCACTTAATTAGGGCTCTAAATGGACTGAAATGATCGCGTGCTGGTGTGGAGTGTTAGGTTTGAGTTCAGAACACGTCCTGTGATTGCGGATGGCTCCTCTGGGTTATGTCATTCAATTATTTTCCCTGAAATATCTGTCATTCTGAGCACAAACTCGGTCTGGTCGGTAAAATGGCGGAACAAAGAGCGAAATTTTCATGATTAACCATAACTAATGGTGAAATTTTCACTTCTTTCTGCTCTGAGCATGATTATATTTCTGGATTAGAATCGAAACACTGCACATCTTCCCGGACCATTGAAGGTCCCCTTTTCAACACTGTTTATGTATGGCTATGTGCACTACATTCATCAGGGAAGACCAAGACGAAGAGAAGTGAATAATTCCTAATTCCTAGAGTTTCCAGTAGTATTAACTATGGACTCCTTCATTGTTCTACACACGACTTTGACACTCTAATAAGTGTATTCAGACTGAGAGCTCATCATCATCATCAAGTTAGTCGGTTTTCTATGGCCGGCATGTCTCTGGCTCCTGGCAAACTCACAATAACGCTGCCAAATTGCAAATGACCAGAGAAGGTCTTTAAATACCTTACCTCCTTCGTATACAAGACTATTCAAAGCAGTGTGATGATCAGGACTTTCGGTCTTCGCATTAATAATACTAATGTACTAAACCCAAAATCGAATTTAAAGTTTGCCAATAGAGGATCTGACGACTAGTGGACGTTCGTCAAGCTCGTTATCTCAGAAAAACGATATCAACGAACGTCCACTAGTCGTTTGATATTTACCATGCTCCCACATGAACTAATTTTGTGTTCAGTATTAAGTAATAGAGGATCTGTTGCTTGGAACGCGTTGCCGCGCTGCAGTACACTCTTCATTGATAACAATAAAGTTAACTTAATAGGATGTAAGAAATTAATAAAGAATAATATTCCTGTAGAATTACAGATTAACATTCCACCTATGATATATAGTATTTAGTAAAACTACAAACTAATCAATTAATTAGCGAACTAAACCGTAAAGTTTTGTAGTTTAGCACTAACTGAACACGTCCCTTTGAAAGCAAGACTACCTGAAAGATTATCGCGGTTAAATATACTAAAATAAGATCTTTTCTTAAAGAATTTCTGTGCGCAGACGGACTGAATTGAATTGACCTGAATGGAATGTATAATAGTGGCTTTTATATGCTGATACGTTTTAGCAGAATTGGTTTTATTTCCTGAACAAGATACTCTGTTCTAAGTTGCAATGAAAGTCGAAAATAGACACGTGTGTCAACACATTTTTTGCTTCGTTTTTTTCTGTTAATTTTCCCACGACACGGGAAAAAAATTGAATTGCTTTGCTTTTGGTATTGACACTGGTAAGTAGAGGTCTGAAAGTTCTAACCGCAAACAGCTGTGTCAACGGAAAGCCAGAGAATTGATAGATGAGGGCTGCCATGTTTAAGAGGGCGCGCCTTTAGGAAATGAGCTTCTGAGTGGAGATAATGGTATAGCACTAACAAAATATCGAATAACTACATCACGGAAAGAGCGAAACTGGTCATTTAGGCCAAATCATTGGCAAAGGTAAAGCCAAAATCAAATACGATACATGGCACATTGTTTCAACGATTCTTCGCTCTTTTTAAGATAACAAGACTTAAATATTGCCAAGAAAAACCAAGAGCATGTTTTGATTTTTAGAGTCAACATGCAGTATCATGTTTTTGGCTTTTAACGACATATAACTTGACATTTAGGTCTGATATTTAGCCGACGTAGAATTCAAAAGGCGCACGCGAACCTGTCTGAACAACTCCTTGACCTCGTTTCAATACACTTGTCGAGTGCTGCTCTTGCCTCTCACGTTATATAGCTTCGAGAATGTGGAGCTTTCTTGATATTTATGCAACCTATTGCCGAACATTTTTCATCCCAATTCTGATAGTTCTTTATCTTGCTTTAATCTTAAAGAAACCCACTCGACATACTCCTCGTTGATTAAAAAATCTGGCTTTTCACTTTGGAGATGTTTTTGTTGAACAAAGGTTTGACTGCATGCCAGATTCTGACAGGTTAACACTGATAGTGCGTTGGTGTTATTTTCAATACAGCACGCGATACCACTGTATGGCAGGATGAACGATCTATTTTGAAGCTCAACTGTTGCTTTTGGGCTGGCAGATCGCACTCTTTTTATTCGCCTTGGCAGAAAGATGTCATAAACAACTCTCAAGTACCAGTATTAACTGTTCGTATTATTGTAGTCTTATCTTTGGGTACTGCGCGATTCGACTTTGTAGGAAAAACCAAGTTAGAATGTTCAAAAGCGTGGTTCACGCTCGGCAAAAAGTGCAAGAATGGGTGAAAGTGAAGTTTAGACAAGACCTTCCCTCTATTTCAATAAATCGGTGGGTAAAACGAAGTATCAGAAGCAAAAGACTTGACATGTTAATTAACCATGATGAAAAATTTTCCAGTTACCTGGTAAAAAGTGCTAGGTTAGTCGCTAAAAAACTTTAGTGGTTGGTGAAAGTGGCTACATCCGCTGTCCACAAGACCATGGTATAACAAAGGGAAAAATAGTGTATCGCTAAAGGTCGAAACTATGGTGGGGAAAGGCGATCAAAAAGACATAATAGTGGTGTCGGGAAAAATGTAGGTAATTTCCTATCACATTAATTGTTTATTTGTTCTGCATGAGGCAACTGAAAGAAAATGTCAACTTCGTTAAGCTCTTAGTTATGTGAAAGTTTTGGTTACAAATGTGAGTACTCCACTAAAGTTACTCCGGTTTATCCTAACAATTAAAATTTCAACCTTTTTGTCCCTTATTCCAGTCTTTCTGGTTTGGTATAAGGAACCAAACTTTTAAGATTATTTTACCAAAGTGGAAATTCGAAAAAGTTCAATCTAAAAAGATTTAAGTTTTGATCGATTTTAGAGTCACAGCTGTCTTTCCAGCCAAAAAAATGAATCAGTTAGAATCATTTAAACTCGTTCACCTCGTTCCCAGGGCCATAGCGCCATTATCTGGAAATGCGCGGTGGGGAAGAAGCTGGTGATCGTCACGAGCCTTGTCAGTGTCGGCGCGCCATCGCATTTAACCAGAAAGAGTAACCAGAAAACCATTTTTTTCTTAGCTGAACAGCAGGAACCGATATTTTAATGCTCTCATACTGTCTAATATTTCATAAAACGCCACACTTTTAACTAGTAACTAATTCGACAACCATTTAAATTAGCTAGTTAACTCTATTCCGATCAACAGTTTTCCCGACCACCCAAATTTACGGACGGGCTACGATTATTTTCCGACAAACACCACTGCGGAGCCGTTTTGTATGGCGACAGCGCCCATCAGACACTCTAGCGGTACCCCTGGGTCCACTCAAGTATCAGGATAAGTAAGCAAAATGAGGACGAGGATGATAGCTTGATAACAAACAAAACAAAGATTCGTTAGTCTCCTGTGTGCTCTAATGTATCCCAAATAACATGCACTACATTTTCGGCTTGTGCTAAACTCATTAGTGTGAACCAGCCTTCAATTTTACGAAGTCCAGCATCAGTGCGTAATACTTTGACCAGTTTCAAGCACCGTTGATCGCATCTTGTTTTTTCCACGTCAAAATCTATTGGATTAAGTTCAAAGTGTGCAAGACCCTTTTCAGATGTTGTACTCCTGCTTTGTCGAACTCATATAAAACAAAAGGTAAAAGTGATGCAATTTTTCCCTTCCATTTCGTTCCACGACGGATCAGCAGGTTTTATTCCTGACGGGGGGTTACGTGCCCCGCTGCACTCCATCTGACAATTGCATCATCCCTGCGGCTACCTACTGCCTTGATCAACCCTCAATTCCGAGGCAAGGATTTTATCTCTCAAAGTAAGGTGTTTTCAGAGGTACCTCCTAGAAAATGGGGATATTATTTTGCACTTTATTCCACAATAATTTTTAAAAGTTTTCAATAAAATCTTCTTGCTCTCATCAGATCACTGCTTAAGTGATATGAATGGTAATAAACTTGAAAGGCTTGTTGTCTCTAAGAAACACAGCCGTTACGGTAAACATAAATCTTCTGCCTTTACCTTTTATTTATTATCATCGCATTATCACGATTTTGTTTTGGCGAGGCTTACGACTACAGTTTAATTGTCAAGTTGCATCTCAATAGTTAACATTTTTCTGTAGTTAACTTTGAACAGTTTATTCCACTAGAAATATGAATTTGGGAAATTTCTTGCATTATAGCCGTGATTTGTGATTATTTGCCAATATCGTTCAGTTATGTGGCCCTTCATGGTAATCCTATACTATCTCTAACTCGATTATCTCATATATCCGGCTCTTCATTCTTGCTCTATTGCGTTTCCACTGGAGACCGAGGATTTGCGGATGACTACATTTCTACCCCTGGGTTGGGGGTAGGTTTCCCTTCTGGGAAAGTTCTGTATAATTGTGTAACCAAGTATTTTCTGTATTTTAAAACTTCTATAATCTATGGTTTTAAATCACGTATTGTAACACTTTGACTTCAAATATGTATCCCACATAGTTCGCAGCCTTGAATTAGTCTTGTAGATTTCGTGATTCAATATGGTACGTAGTAATATCATTGCGTTGAAAGAACCAAACCAGTCTAGTCGCAAATTTTATAAACAGCCATTTTAACTGCTCAAATGAAGGGGCCAGACCCCTTAAACCCTCGTCTAGGCCCACGGTTGGTTTTCTCAGAATGGTCCCGATATAGATTCTACATTGTGCTGTATTTTGTGATTAGTGTTTTTGAAATCATGTAGTTCAGCTACTGGGTTACCAAAAAAATCGACCAATTATTTCTACTCTTACCGCCATATTTAGAGCGCAATTACAAGAACATATCTCGTTTTCCGTTCAATGAATATTTCCAAGATCTCTTTATGAGTAATATATATACAATATTTACAGCCGAACTGTATGGGTATTTACAAGGCGAGCCGTAGTACTTAATCTCATACATTATTTATCACTTATCTAACTAAAGATTTGTATTTACATACTGTATTAGGGATAGGAAGCATTCGAGCCAAGAAAATCGAAGGAAAAGATGGATGTAAATTAAGAAGATCGTAGATCCAAATTTACAGTCACTATTGATTAAGTATTCATTTTCCTTTGTTTTTCCTTTATGAATTATTAAGAAGTTGAATAAGAATCAAACATATATGTTAAGCCTCATTATTCAAAAATGTTGAGGTTATACGTTGGACTTCAACATTCATCCTTACGGATCGGTCATTATTTAGAAGGAATGTTGGGCAGGATTAATGGACCTACGGGATATGAAATTTATTTTCTCAAGTCTGACGGGTTTTGGTATGTTATTTGTCGGCATTAAGAATGACAGTGTGCGAAAAAAAAAATCTACCGAACTTATTTGTTCGGACACTACATAGCTATAGTTTATTCATGGTTCTTCAGTAAAAAAGGGTTTCAGGCAGTCTCTCATTTTGCCAAGCAGAATATGCAATACGTTTGTTGAAGTTTTGAATGCATACCGCTTGTTTTTTGCCAAGGTATTTCTGCATTATTAAAGCTCTCAACAGTTTAAGTGTGCAGTATAAGCTGACATCATCATTTGGTTTTACGAGTGATTCCAGCTAGTATACTTCTAATTTTCATGAAATTTCAAAGGAAACCTTACCACGTTTTCTTTGGATGTAATGACGAGTGTGATAAAATGACTGCCGTCGTGAAAGTCGCATGCACTGGAGCATAAAAATTCATGTAGGTTTACGCGACGCGGTAGTCGCGCAAATCCACATTTTGGTACATCTACATTCGTAGAATTCTTGTCATAGTTCATTAACTGTCACCTTTGGACAAAAGTTACGACGCCTTTTCTGGGAAGAGACAACGAAAGGCAAGACATTCTAATGAATGAGGGAGTTTTCCACTGACCGGGGTTTTGCGTACATAGGTAGGCAGGCAAAGCATCGTTTGAACACGTTATGTTAAGTCCAGGAGGTCGATGAATAAATTTGATAGTGCCATGCTCTATGTATGTTTTGTCGTATCCATGCCGCAAAGATAAGAACTTTAGGAAGCGAAGAGACGAACGGGAAAAAGTGCGACTTCTGATAACCCGCGCGGCGCAAACAGGGGTCATGTTGTTACGTAAGTGTCGTGTGAACATGAACTTTGACGCATTAGATCGATAACCTAAACAAGGTGACTGTCATCAGTTGAATGAAGCTTGACTGCCTAACGTTAAGTGAACCTGCATCAAGGTGATCGAGGTGTGAACAATAAGCGTCTCACGCTAAAGTAAATAGATCCCATATGTACGCTTAAGAAATGCTTTATGAGAATCATCCATCTTCACGGTGAAAGCCAACTCGAAGAAATGAGTTGACCAGAGCCACGTTAAAGGTCGCATCTTCCGGTACCGGAATACTACTCAACGAACAAAGTATCGAGGCAATTTGGAACATTATATATGCTCTCACACAGTCAGAATTCAATTTAATCGAGCGCGAGATTCTCGCGACATCTTAACACTGAACCATACGGACATTCGGTGTTTCTATTCCATATCAGAACCATCCTAAGGGTAAAATGACAAGAAAACTTCCTGGTAAACATGCACTGCGAAAGTTAATCCCTAGCTCCATCTCACGCACCTCAATGTGAACAATTTAATAAACATTTTAAGTCGTTTCTTGTTGAGGGACATCCCTGGAGACGTTTTGGCAGAAATTCAGATTAATCTGCATCCTTCCCCGCTCATCTCTGTTATTGTACATAATCACCATTTAAATCCCAACAACCAGGTGCACCAGAATCTCTCTATAACCTCATTTCGTCGCTATAACATCTCGAGGTAGCTGAAATAGTTTAGACCTTTTACGTCTTTGATAGGTCGGATGCGTCATGCGCTTTTTCAAAACACTTTACTGGGCTTTGGTCTCCCTGTCAAGACTTATTTTTGCACGATTATCTTTCCACAAAGTCTGTACTCAGACCGCAATGATAAACTCCTTGGGGGAAATTTCACTACTTCTTAACGGCTTAGACATATAAGTCAGGTTTGCACGCAATATTGCAAGCACTGATGAATGGTTAACGGAAAGAGAATATTTCAAGCTCAATTTCAAAGATATTACATATTGTGATATTTCTATTTATTATGCGCGCTCCCAACAATGGAAAAAAGGAGTAGTCGTACAAACCCAGTCGAACTCCTTTGTGTATGAGCCCGAAGATGGTAACTTTTAAGGAAAAAAAAGCAAAAAAACCAAAACAGTACAGCTATAGGTTAGTGAAAGCTTAACAATAACCGTATCCTAACCAAAATCATCTTTTACGGCGGTCGAAAGATTTAGTCGAAAGATTAACCGCCCCCAGTAAAAAGTACACAATTTACACCCAAGGCAGTGGACGCGACATATGTTGGTGGTTTTGTAGATTTGAAATCGCAACCGTTGCGCTCTTTTATTCAAATTTTCTTGTGAATCTATCAAACTACCGTTTGATAGATTCAAAGTTTGATAGATCGAATAATTTTTCTTAAGTTTTCAAAATCACAAGCAAAATCGATAGACAAAGCAAAATTCGCCCGTTAAAACAAAAGACAGGAGAAATATCCAATATAACAAGGATCGTGTGGAAAGACAACTTGAGTGTTCATTCTTAATTTTATGCCGCAGACAGACCTTGCCGATATAAATACACTCTGTCCATGTAATGTCAAGTAATTTGATATTAATTGTACCTATGATTAAAGGATCCATCACGAAATACCAACCTAGTAGGTGAAGAGGTGAAGAGAGATGTCATCACTGTTCATGTACGAATACATAGGCCTAGGTAGGTTTATGTAAAGTCGCTTGGTCTGATGATGATTTTGTAATAAAATCTAAATATTACCATTTCACTTTTGTCTCGCCTTTTATAACTCGAATCTGAGTTTACAAGATGACATTATTTTTCGGAATATGTTTTCTCTTTTACTTTTTAAAGTTGTCGGCTAGTTGTGGATAATCTGTTAAAATATACTTATTCTCTCATGTTCTACCCTGTCCCATTGAGCTCTCTATGGATTGGAATGACAGTAGACCGACCAGGAGCCCTTTCGGCCGTTTCTCCCAGGCCCCCACGTGGGTTTGATCGTTGGTGTTCAGTCCTCTCAGAACAATTTACACGGGGGTTTTCGGGGGTTAATGGACAACATGGGGTTTAGTCTTTTACCCCCGGTAGAAAAAAATTGGTCGTCGAAACGCCCTGGAAATCCATCTCATAGGTGGGGACCTTACGCCTGGAAGTCATAACAAGTATTGGGTGTCCAGGGGCATTTGGAAACCAGATTTCTGAACAGGCTACCTTGTTCAGTAAAGAAATTTAATTAAAGATTCCCATAATCCAAGGACAAACGTTTGCCAAAAATGTTCGAAACGTTCTCCCATGGTATCTTTGATATCCAAACATGTTTACTTATTTGCAATTACTATACTGATTAGCAGTTGACTTTCAAAGTGAATCTATGGGCGCAGACGGAAGCAGAAACTCTTTGAAAATTGCTTCAACCTCACAGTCAAAACCGCACGAAGAAGCTGAATTTGATCTGTATTAAATTTTCCGGAAAAACTTTAAAGAGCCAAGCAATTCCTATTGTAATTTTAGACCAATTTGGAAGTTCTGACAGCCAGGGAGAAAAAAGAAACAAAAGAAGTTGTGAGTTGGGTGAGGCATTCCATAATCCATATTTCACAGGCCTTTCATAGAAAGGACTGTTTCCGCATCTTGCTTACGCCAAAGGAAGTCTTTTTTGGCTGCTTAGACATTTCCTTCCTCGTTCGCATGATATCGGATTCAGATCCCAATTCAAACTAAATATCAATTTTAGCTTTATTAACGTCAAACTGTGCCAGCGACTTTGGGTAGTCTTATCAAGCTATGAAAACAACTAAAAACACAAGACCTAACAAATATTTTTACCATGATAATGAAACTCATCGTTTCGTTCTTTTATTGTTGATATTAAAAAAGACCGTTTCTCAACGGAAGATTACCGACTAATAATAAATAGGTGTATTTCAAGCGTGTTCTAGCAGTAAAATGCAAGTCTGGTTAACTCTTGGATATAAACAAGAAATTATAAAGCGCAATAAATAAAGTCATTCCTTATCTCATATTAAACCAAAATTGTTAGTGCAGTTCTCCTACTTAGTATCCGCCCTCTAATGAACGAACTTCGGTTGTCAACCAATATTAAAGTCTGAAACTTTAAAATAACAACAAGAATCCACTGTAAACCATAAATTATAGATATGAAATGTTTTAGTTGACTGTTTGACATGTTTAGGTGGTACTACTCTTAGGTGTTTTTAATGCTTTGGAACAGCTAACATTTACTTTGTCTACGAAAGAATCATATTTTACGATAGATCTTCTTAGATGAATAACCTAATTCCGATAACTGTCCGTATACTTTCGTTCAGTACAACCTTCCTTTCGAAAAAAAAAAAAGAAGAAAGAAACGAAGATGTCAAGCTAATTTTCAGTGAAAAGCAAGGAATATGCCTGATGTAATAAGTCAGACACGAGAAGTATTGTTTGCTTTGACGTCCAAACACCAAGAAGTTTTTGCCAAAACGTAACAGTAATTGACTTTTGTACCAACTTCGAGAAACACAGCTAGGGTCGGTTTATTCAAAGTCCGGTTAGCTTATCTGGTGGATATGTCATTATGAACGAGCAGCCCTATTTAAGCAATGAACAACTGGGCTCAGTTGTTCGAAAGGCGATGATGTTAATCTAGGATTAACGAAAATTTTGTGGATGAACTACTCCTGATGTAGGAATGGATGTTTAAAGTTTTCTGTTTAGATATCATTCAAATATAGAAAGGTTTTCTCCCAGAAAGTTTCAACTAAAATTACCAGGCATAACATGTCCAACAAAACAGCCAATTAAGTTTTAACTCAGGATTAGCGGTAATCGTCCTTTGAACAACCGGGCCCAGAACTGAAAATTTACTCACTAACTAGGAAAATACCAGCTGGATTGTTTTATTCAGCAGATAAAATTAAAGTTTGGTTGTTAAATGAATGGATAACGTTACTCACTTGATACAACTTATCCACCAAATAAGCTAACCAACAACCCATCCAAGGAGTTCAGCAAGGTTTTTTGACCGTACTTTTTTTATTCTTTAAATAACTTCCTCATTTACCAACGGTTTTTTCTAAAACATCCGTAAGCTGAAAGACAACTTGCTCTGGTTTAATTGGCACTACGGAATGCTGTCTTAGGAAAAAAAACGGAACGTGAAGTGATAAAATCTTTCATGTTTTAAAGCTTTTTGTACAGTTTTCGTAAAAGGGACTGGGGCATACTACATATCAGCTCTTCTGTTGGTTTCATAATTCAATCTGGAGTTGTCATTCCGTGTACGAATCCGTGATTGAAGGAGAAATCAGGTTGGCAGATATTGAAATTTTGTGTTAACTATGTTCACATTTCCCAACCGTGCACTGCTACACCGCAATGAAATGAAAAAGGGGCGTGAAACGGCTCAGTAAGGGTCGTAGTATATAATATGTTTGTTGTTGCCAATTTATAGGAACTTGAGAGATACTTTTGGACTTATCATTCCGAATTACGAGAGGATGCGGCAATCCACCAAGTTATAAATACTGTGGATGCGGCGGAGCTTCCAATGCAGCATTTAGAATGGTTATTATTCTTAGACAAGAATAGTCATGAATCGCAAATCAAGATAGTCTGTGGATGGAAAGGGAGCATTTTATTACTTTGACCCCAATACTTTGAATTATTTTAACTCCTTCCTGACCGTAGTGGTCCTCAGCGACCACTGGAAACTTTAGTATTTTACTCTGGCTAACGCCAGACGATTTTACTCGTCAAGGGGAAAGTCCTCGGTCAGGAAAGGGTTAACGTTAAATTTTGTTATTACTTGCATGATTCATGAAACTCCTTTCTGCCTGGAGATGTTTTCTATTACCTTACATTGGCAAAATTATCAAACGATTTTATTCACCAAAAAGAGATCTTTGGATAGGATAGTTAATAGCGAGACAATAACATGCAGTCGGTCGTCCTAAGAATGAACTGACGAACCGACAAATATGATTAAGGAATGGTGAAACGATGTCCTAAGAAACTGACGGACGGAGTTAGACAAATTTTAAAAAGAGTTAACGATTAATGTGTTTCAGATATGTTTCGAAAAAAGATTCGAATTCTAACAAGGTGGGATAAAAGTTTAACAAATATGATTAAAAAATATCATGTCCAAAAAAATTATGCATAAAAAGCAAAATCGAGCGGACAGCACACGCCTCAAATCAAAAGTTTATTGCGTGAAACTAGGAATAGAAGAAAAGATCTGTCAAACTGTCAAAGAACAGGTCGATGAGTAGGCAAATCCACTGGTCAGTCAACAGATAACCTGAAAACTAAACTGTCAGCCTGTCACTATGTAATAGCACCGATTTTGGCATAAATATACTGTATATTTAGCATATCCAAAATATGTGTCAATATTTCAAACTAAAGCAAAAGGGTTTCTTAAAACTATGTATACTATTTCAAAGAAACTGCAGTTCGTTCTAGCAGATGGTAGCATGATATTGTGTAGTTTCGACTGAGTCACACGTCAGTTTGTTTTTACTCAAAGATAAAGAATGCGACTGTCAAGCGTTTCGTTGTGTGGTTATCAGTCGTGAATATGTAGTCGATATGGAACCGAAAACTGACTAAAGAACTACTGCTTGAATTCAATTTTCCCGTTCATAATACTAGATGATGACAAAACTGTTAAGTGCTAAGAATTAGGAAAATTCTTGTTTCGCAAGACTAGGTTATTTCCGGGGAACATCATACAATTGATATTTCACTTTGAAAAGCTGGACCTAAGAGTTAATGTGTTGACGAGAACTCAATACGTTATCTATTCTGCAATTGACGCCTGTGAACAGGGTTCGGAAGTGAAGTTTGTAATTTAATCTTATCATAAGAAAAGCGTGCACAGAGTTTTCAGGGTTCAGAAATCACGCCAGGTAAGTGCCAGCGACTAAATTCGAGTTTTCCATAACTCCGTAAAATGTAATTGAGGGAAGCTGGCTTTTGAGCAACTGAATTTTGTAGATTTTTATCAAAGCTCACGACAACAGGAGGTTGATGGTTTAGTGGTTATCACATTGACAGATACGAATATTGCAGCAACCAGATTTATCCAAACATTTATTTATGTAATATTTTGCGTGAGAGATACCAGCGGATGTTTTCCGAAAGTGTATCCATAAAATGGCAAGGATCACCAAACTGTCACGGTATATAAAACTTGAACAGTAGTTTAGCCAAAATTGAAAAGCCTAGCGTTGAAGAATCGATGTTTGTTAGCGTATCCATGCAATAACAAATTAATTATGTATAGTATTTTGCGACAGGGGGCAGAGCAAACAATAAGAGAGATTGGTGAAAGAGATCAATGCCATCTGCCTTGAGAAAAGGTATTAGACCAACGTGACATGTTCCTTAAAATCCCCAAACTGGAGAGACGGCACCATTTTGAGAATCTCGAGGGTCTTAGCGTCGGGCTGGCACATTCTAAAACAATGATGAGAAATTTGGCGCTTTCGTCATACTGGAGGGCACGTGCCAACGGTAAATAAAACGTCCAATGTTCTATTCATTCCCAAACAATGTTAATAAAATAACATGCACGACACACAAGCTAACGTACAAGGTATTGTCTTCTGCAGAAATCAGCCGTAATCCAATATGACACTTCGCAAAGGATGTCACCTCGACCGTTAAACGTTAGAAAACGAGATAGTTGGAGGTTTTTCTAAGAAAAGTACAGAGTTGCTACATTTGAAAAAGAACTGTGTAAAACTTATCAACTGTGATACAATCGAGTTCTATATGATTCAAATGGTCTGATTAGCATTTCCAATCAAAAGCTGCCATAATTTAGCTAGAGCTGTTATAGTATTGCGGAAAAATGGTGAAAATCGATTCGGATGTCTGCCGAAAAAATAATTGAGGAAATACCGTTATCGCAGTAGACGCGTGTAAGATTAAAGGGATTGGAAGAACTACAATAGCAGGTGATATAGCATAAGAGATGAAATCGCCGGAATTTCCTTGGACTTTAGGGCAAATGTCGCTACACAACATCAGCCAAGAGTACAGACACGATCAATGGAATATCGCGCGCATTATGTCAAGGAAGTTTAAAATATTACGTACAATTAATACGCCAGTAAATAGGTGGAAGGCAAACCAATTGAAGACTAGGATTGGTTTGTAAAAAATGCCGCACTAATATCCGACATCTTATGGTAAGATTGGAGTGTGATAGGTTTCACCAAATCTCTTCGAAGCTGAAAAAAGCTAAGAAAAGGTTGATGAGTTTGTGGTCAAACTTGAAATGGACGTGAAATCTTTCCTTGACGTTTTAATTAATAACTATAATGACTTCGCATGGTGGGTGTATATGTGATGTTTATATGCCGAAAGAAAAGGCTGGAAGGTGTCAAAGATACGAGATTTTCAACTCGTAAACCGTAAAATTCTGATGGGGGTTCTCTGCACTCTGTTTCATCATTAAAACTTTCGGAAGGAGCGGGAGGTTCAACTAAGGTGAGCTAACTATCTGGTTTTCTTGCGCGTTGTATAGGCAAAATTATAAGACTTACTTGGATCAAGGCAGAGTCTACCACAGTCTTCGTCACATATACATTGCTCATTGCCACGATCACAGTCCTTATCGTTCTCACAGCTTGTGATATCCTTGCAATACCTTTTAAAAACTCTGGGCTTTAGTCTCGGCTGGCAGTCGCCCCCTTCTCGGGAGCGTTTCTTGCCTGAGTAGTAAATTGCTAAAGCAATGTCGTTGAAAAAAGCGTTAGCAAAGAAGAGAGCACGGTTTGGAAGGCACACACAATAATAAAGCTAACCTTCTCCTCCAATGATATGCAAGATGAGAAAGCACTGAAGCTTCAAAATGCTCCACATAATACGGCAAACTTCCGGTATGCCAGCCTTTCAAAGAACCTTGGCTACATGGCGAGTGTTGTATCAACTGGCGAACCCATCCATTGGTCGTGTTGTCACTCCAGTGTTATGAGGAGGCAGCGTGAAAGTGAGGGAGAGCTACTACGTCAAAGTGACAGGATTATTGCAAGCTCTAGCACATGTTCACATTTAGCCAATCACAGTGGTGTGTTACCCACGGTCGGCAGGTGGTTCTCTGTCTAAACTGATATTGTTTGGAGGACATAACACGGCCAATATATACACATAGAAGACGCATGCTACTGGGAATAACTTACGCAAGATTACATATCAATGGGGGCATCCGAAAGCGCATGGCTGCTTTGAAAATGCATAAAGGAAAGCGGAGTACTTCGACTGTCGAGTGATCCAGGTCTTGGTATCACTACTCGTGCCCATGTTTTTAAGAAAGGGAAATCGTATTTACGGTATATCGTGTTGTACAGAAATACGAAAGATAACCCTTGACGAAAGGGGTCAAATCATTGGTGGCCATCAATATATGCATCAATAAAAAATTGTACGCTCTACCCAGACGACGGTACTTCACGAATTCAAGCGTAAATACAATGCTCATCAAACTTTAAGAGCATAATCTTGAAACGACAAAATATTTCGAAAACGCTAATCTTTCGGCAAGAATGACTGCAAGAAAGTCACGCCAGACCGCACGAGATAAATAAGTCCTATGTTTTACGTAGCCGAATCCTCGTGTTTGTGGATTAAATATTGTGTTGCCGTGTATATCATTAATACAAACTTATAGACGTACCTTATACATAGATACGTACAAGAGATTCATGGAGAAAAAAATTGGGACGGTTTTACAAATCATTAAGCCTGTAATCCTCGATAATTGAGCTGCAGCTATTGTTTCATCTGAAATATCACCGACAAGAATTGGAATATATTGCCTTTTCCGGAAACTATTTGAATGCTGAATAAGTTGAGTGTAAAAACCAGATTTATATATTGAAACGAGCTGGAATATTCTGTAAACGGCTAGATTTGTTCTTCGCCAACCAAATTATAGAATAATATATGTGGCGGATCTTTTTTTTTTTCAAACTTAAAACAAAACATTTGAAGGTTTGGGATAGTTGATGACTTGGCAAGTTCAAAGCTTCATTTTTCTCAACTAGCCAGCCAATGCTCCTTCGTTTTAGTCCTTTCAATTGATTAAACTAGAAACTTTGAATGTTTTTCCTCTCGATACAACTCTAACCTCCCTAGCCATTGGCCGTACGTGGTTTACACGCTCTTTGCATAGTTTCTCTGATTATATGACTTATGTTTAGACGATGGTGCTTGCCTTATTCATAACACTCCCAAAGGGGCAATTAAACAATATTATCTTTCAAAAGAATCTAGCGGTTTCAGTAGGGCAACACAAAGAGTACTATTGTGGTTGGTTTCTTCTTTCAGACACATGTGCACAAGTTCATGAAGTACCACAATGGCGGGTTGTTAATAAACAAAGGCGTGCCACGTGGCATTGCACAAAAAGAGTGGTTTGCCTTTGGTGTTTCCTTCGGTGCAAACTCAAACAGCGCGTCTTCCCAGACACCGATTGCATATGACTTCCTTGATTCGAGTAAGGATCGCGTTCAGAGATCATTATTTTCTAACCGATTATTTAAGCTGAACGAGATCTTTCCAGTTCAACAGATAGAATTAAAACCATTCGTGATATGCTTCGTTGAATGAAATATTTGAATTGTATAAGCGGGCCTTCCAAGTTTCAACAAAATTAAAACGTTCTACCTGCTAGAATGTGCTGTGACAACGTTTATAGAAATTGAAATCGACGTAGAGTTCGGGTTGACACTGTTTGAATGTTTTCTTGGCCTTTGTTCTCGAGAACAGTGGACGAAGTTGGACTTGTTAAAACACTTTGTCCGAGATTTATTGGACAGTTTTAAATTGTGTGTGCGCATATGTGTGTATCTCCTTAACTCTTTCCTGGCCGTATGGGTCCTAAGTGACCTATGGAGACTTAAGTATTTTACTGTGGCTAACGGCAGACGAATTTACTCGTCAAGGGGAAAGTCCTCGGCCAGGAAAGGGTTAAAATTTTCTTGCTCCCCTTCTTTCAGTAATGAATTTATTCAAGACTTTGGAATTGATGTCGCAACATTTTCAATGGCCTCTTGACAACGTCATGCAACGAAATGCCACATATTCAAACCACTTTCAACGGAGCAAATGTTTACATTATTGTATAGTACATGTTAAGAAATGATCCAATAGGTCACGAAGTTTGATATTTGAAACACCTTTTCAACGGTAATCTATCGTTACTGTTAAATAAAACGCAGGTGACTAGAGTTAGCAGATACGAGAATTATTTCGGAACCGTTATTCCTATGATTCTGGCTCCTTCCATAGATTAAGATTCAGTATTGCCGAATGTTGAACTGGAAGCGAAGAAATTCACCGTACCCATTGCATATCACGTGACCCAGAGTGGCGTCTTCTAGATATACGTCGAGTTAATAACTTGGAATAAAAATTTAAGGAGAATGTACAAATCTTAACAACGAACTACTTGAATTATGGGACCATGCCAACATTATTAGTGTTAGAAACTAACAAACCTAAGATTTAACGCACATTTATTACTAGATTATACGTAGGTTTGTTCAGTTGGAAAGTGACAAGGTTCGGAGAAAGTCTGGTGTTCACTGGATCGCCCTCACCACCTCAATCGACACAGTGGCTGGATTAGATTCTGCTTCTAATCCACCAATGGACGTTCGTACAACCTTCATACTGAAGGGGATCAAAAAAGCTTGGTGACCATTTGATCGTTCTAAAGGCCTCAATTGCTAGACAGTGGCGGATCCAGAAGGACCAAAGGAGGCCCACCCCACTGGCAACAGTCAAGGTGCCTTTCTTCATTTATGTTATTTCTGATCAAAGTGAATGTAATGAAAATGAATTTTACTTCGAATCCCGGCAACAAGAATAAATGACTGTTTTGTTTGTAGTTTTCGGGGAGATCGGACGTCGTGCACGATCCGATATGCCAAGAACAACTAGTCTCAGATGTTACCAAACAGGTGTCGAGTGCCAGTTTTTCCTCTGGATATTCCTGTCGATTAGACTCTTAACCCATCCCCTGTGTTACGATCCAAAATCAATCGTGCAGTTGCGTAGCAACGAATATAATGTTGAGGGGGGTAACGTCAGTGTACATATCTATATGAGTCTCAGTCCCATTCCCGGAAAATAGATATTAAAGCCTCTTAGAATGCTCCTTCACATTACCATTTCGGGGTCGCTCTCATTCTTATATCCAGATCTTTCACGGTAAAGTTGAAATAAGAGCCTGAGAACAAGTCTAGTTCAGTAAGCTCTATCTATGACTGGAGGAAGAATGCCAGTTTATCGGCCAGGCAATAAGTGAAGCCAAACATGTCCGACATGGAGGCCTATTTTGCACGTCAGTTTCAGGCCCCTACGCCGTCTCAGAGCCTAAAACCGACGAGCAAAACCATGCAGGGAACTGTAACCGAGGTGCAAAAATCGCCTCCAAATATCTCAGATACCTCTCTAATTATATATCGAGCTCACTGGTCTAGTTCACTGCACTTAAAAGGGCTCTAGCTGCACTGACATCCCATCCGTTGATGAAATTTTCAAAATCTCGTAGATGTACACTGTATGCATGTAGTGAAACATTACTCAACTTTGCACGGGGTCCTTGCGAACAAATGAAGGTAAGCAGCTATACTTTAGCAACGCTTGGATCATGATTGGAAGGGGCTTATTCCCCAATTCAAGTAAAGACAGGAGGATTCAAGCCCTCCACCTAATACACCTACATAAACTAGGTCTTACGTATTCTGTTATAAGAATCATTGACTCGTTACTAGCAACTTCACTGCAATCCCGGTGATTAAAGGGATACGAGATTTAAAAATCATAATCACTACTGAAGAATAACTGTTAAAAGCGCGGTAAGAATCCCCAAGCTTGAAAGTCGAAACATGCAGAGACACTAAGTTTCGGTGGCAGGTGGGATAGGCAGGGAGGCGAGGTTACAGTTCTTCCAATATTTCTGACGAGACTACAACTGATAAAATAATTGATAAACTGTCAAATTTATGTTGAGAAATACTGTTTCGAGCTTAGGCCTTTTGTCAAAGAGTGATTGAAACGTGTTCAGAGGGTGGAAGGCTTTTGCTCAAAACTTTAGAATTTTCTCCTTCTGCACTGTTTTATTCTTTCTACTGTAGTTACTCTCTAACTGCCCACGTAGAATTCTATTTTTATATCAGCTTCTACCGAGGGGTTAACCCCCTTAATATTTTCAGGCCTACGGTAAAAACTTGCTCGATCCGCTACCGGGTTTCTTGAGAAATGGTGTAAGAATGTTCCATCGTATGCTATATCTTTAGTAATAGGACTAAAGTTCAAAGTTGCTTCATGACATGTTTCTTTATTTAACTCTCAAAAATTTTAGTAGGAGGCCAGAGGAGTGCGCCCTCTGTTCTTTCTTTTCTCTCCCAATATCAGATACCATCCGCCGCCAATATCAACATTTGCATGTGACTTGTCAAGAACCTGTGGTGTGTATGTTGATTCACAACTTGCGCAGCAAATTCTTCAACATGACCTCGGCCGCTACAGGTGCGAGTATTTCAAGCTGGGTAGAAATTTGTATGGAAAATAACTATAGCGATTTAAGCCCTGGCTCTAATCATTTACAATCTTTAACCGTATAGAATAATTGCTTTGGTTATTGCAGACCTCGTGATGATAGATTATGTCTAGTTAAGACCTCCAAACAGGTTACACATTGCTCATCAGTTCTTAATCAAAAGATCGATTTTTCACTAAAACTACTAAAACGTGTAGTAAGAACTGAGCCTCATAAACGAAAGATGCAGTATCGAAGGGAAATCGAACAACGTACGAGAAATTTTGCTTACAGGAGCTGAATTAGAGCGACAGCCGGAAATGCGGACAACGTTATCCAAAATAGTTCGCATTATTCGGCGTAAAGAAATACGACAGGACAATTCAATAGCTTCAATTGTCAAAATCTCTGGCAGCAGACCTGTTGGTACAAACCTCTGGTCTTATTGTGGCAAACATTCTGATTGGTTTGTGAGTTTTCGGGTGAGAAGAAACAGTTAAAAACTAGTATGTCTGGAGGGAAAGCAAGCAGTGGTTTGCGAGCAAGCCAAGAGGACTACGGTAGTAAACTTGTGCAGAACATGGATGAACTTCGAAATCAACAACAGCTGTGCGACGTGACCATCTCGATCGAAGGGAAACACTTTCCAGCGCATAAACTCGTTTTGGCAGCCTCTTCATCGTTTTTCCAAAGTCTCTTCACCGTGGACATGAAGGAGAAACACAAGCAAGAGGTTGAACTGGATAACATCAACGCTACGGTGATGACACGAGTTCTTGATTACATTTACACGGGCATGGTATCGTCGGTAAGCTCGAGCGAGGCAAGAGAACTTTACTCCGCGGCAGATTATCTTTTTCTGCCAGGGCTAAAGCAAATGGCTATCGAAGTCCTTGAGAAGTCACTCTCTCCTCAGAATTGCCTGCGAATGCTGGAATGGTCGCACAGGTTTTCCTGTGGATCTCTCTTGGCCCACGCGTTTAAATTCATACTAAATAACTTTAACCGCGTTTCACGCACTAATGATTTCCTGAAACTGAAACCTCAACAGTTGCGATTAATCCTCAGTAGTAACAACCTGAAGATTGTCGGGGAAGAAGACGTGTACGAAGCTCTTAAGAAATGGACCGAACACAGAGCAGAAGAAAGGCGACCATTTTTTGCGGAACTCTTTCAACTAGTAAGACTTGAGCACGTTTCAGACTTCTTCATCGAGCACTTCATTTATGAGGACATCCAGCAGTTTGGAGACCGCCAATTGCAGTGTAACGTGGCGGAAATTTTAGCGGAATCTTCAGTTGCAAAGAACTCGCTATCCGTGATCAATCCTTTGCAGCCTCCTAGGGGCCAGGTTGCCGTGGTGATCTCTGTACTGACTCCTTATGTTTATTGCTATATTCCCACCACAAAACAATGGCTTGAGATGGCTTCTGTTCCCACTCAAAGGATCCACAGTTCCTCCGTAATGTATAGCGGCATGGTCTATAATGTCGGTGGTTTGGCTGATAACGAAGACAGTTCCAACATAGTGGAATGCTTTGATCCATCAGCCAACGCCTGGTTTTCTAAAGCTTCACTTCCAGTTCCAACCCGAGCTGCCGGCTTGGCTGTTCTCGGGGGTTTCCTCTACGTTGTCGGTGGGAGAAGCAACAGCGCCCGTTTTAACATCGCACAGCGGTATGATCCATGCGAGGACAATTGGACCTTGGTGGCGTCACTAACGGAGCCTCGAAGTGGAACTGCTTTGGTAAGTTGCAGTGGTAAACTTTACGCTGTTGGCGGCAGGAAAGATGAAAGAACATTTCTCAGAAGTGTCGAGTGCTACTGTCCAAAAACCAACACGTGGTCCATGACTGCACCAATGAACGTTGCACGCGCTTCATCAGTAGCCGCAAGAATCAAGGACAAGATTTACGTCATCGGTGGTGTTCGTTCCCCGGGGATATCACATAATTCTTGCGAAGTATACGACGTCATTTGTAATCACTGGTCGACAATCGCCGAAACTGTTGTGCCGAGATCTTATGCAGGCATAGCCCCTTTCAATGAATGCCTGCTAGTATGTGGAGGTGAGGACAGCGGCAACTTTCATAACTCTGTAGAATGTTATCATGCGGAACAGGACAATTGGCAGGTGGTAGACAAAATGCCCGTGGCTGAAAAGTTTGTTGACTGTTGTACCATGTTTATGTCGAAAGATCTCCTGCCCGTGTTCCATTGTGTAAAATATGGTTAGTTCCAGGTGATCTGGAAACGCGAGAGTGGATTGGGACTAGTTATCAAATAGAAATCCATTTCCAGTTTAAGTTAGTTAATATCTCATGAACTATACCAGATTGTGTTCTTCTTGTGTTCTTCTCATATTCTTAATGAAAATACCTTTCCTATTATGAAATACTGACACAAAGTTTCAAACGGTTTCACAAAAGTCACAGAACATTACAACTGATTGAAGATATGAAACTGGATTTTTATTGTGCTGCTAGCCCCAGGCCTTTTCCTTGCAGTCGGATCACCTGGTTATACAACATCAACTATTTACAAAATGAGTGACCGTTCTCTATTGGGAGGCGAAGCTGAGTGTCTTCATTCGGACAAAGTGGACGCGAGGGTGGATTGAACTACCTCTACGACGATTAATTCATTATAAATAAATGGCTTGAATCTAGGTGAATCGTGGCATGTTTGTGAAGGTTGATCGTCCAGGTTAGTGTAGCCTTGAGTAAGACTGTTGGTGGAAGCGACTGACGTTTCGATGGCCTTAGCGGCGGTCATCTTCAGAGTCAAGAGAAGAGTAAATCTCAGGTTCGCCTATATTTGTATCTGGTTCGTGCGACTCACAGAACACCAACGAGCGACAAAAAACGGAGACAAAACCAACCACATTGCCGAACACCACTGACAAACCAAACACAACATTGACTGGGAATCGGCAAAATGTATTACTTACAGCACCGACTACAAACAATTAGAAAACTGGTATACGAACTTAGAACAAAACGATTACACCGACCACAACAATTATCGGGATCTTACAAACGACTTATTCACAAATTCAAACGTGCGAACACATCAATAAACTTAACACTTCAACAAACCGATCATTAACGCCCACACAACCACACACACTGCTTTTCACAAACAACTATCCACCTCTATGACTCATAAGAACACCCACTTATGACGCAGGAACCAGATGCAAATATAGGCGAACCTGTAACGATGTATGCTTTGTTTTTATTAACGCTTATCAACTTTCAATATCAACTATGTACTGCCGTCTGACTAGTTCCCGCCCGTGGGAGTGTTTATATGTCGACGACTTAAAAACATGCGATTGTCACGTGACGAGCGTGCGATGAGTCATCGCTACAGAACCTGACATTTACTCTTCTCTTGACGCTGAAGATGACCGACGCTAAGGCGGTCGAAACGTCAGTCACTTTTACCAACAGTATCTCTCAAGACTTCACTAACCTGTACGACCAACTTCCACAAACATGTCATAATTAATTATAAAACATACAGTAATCTCGACAAAGTCACCCAAAAATTTCGCGTTGATTAACAATTTCAGTTGTGTGGTCAGGATAACACGAACAACGTCTGTAAATGTAAATCTTTACAGACACCAATTAAACATTACTTGCTATTGAATTTTTAACATGAATTATTTAATAATTTGAAACCAATGTCATAAATTGATAGTGAAAATATAAATTGCAAATGGCTTATTATGAATCATTTGTTAGGAGTGGTTATTATAGTTACCGTGAATCGCTGTGATGAAAAGCTACATTCGCACATCGCCCTGCAGTTCAACAGTTGCAGTGTTTTGTTAGAAGTAAGCAGCTTTAATCCTTTCACGACAGTGCCTCTCCCTTTGATGAGTAAAATCGTCTGCGTTAGCCACAGTAAAATAATAAAAGTCTGGTGTCGCCGGGAAAGACTTATTAAGATATACTGTGTGTAACATTTTTTCGCTATCTCATTTCTTGTCGCCCAGCGGTTACATCGCTTCATCAGTTTTGAGGCCACAGTAGAGGTACATATACAACTTTCTCTCGGCATCTGAGTCCTCTTAGCCCAACATTTAAGTCGCGTGATCGGTTTTAAGATCTTTACAGGTTAGACACATATGTAATCTCCTCTCCACATCCTAGACTTATAAAGACTTATGAAGATTTATATTAATTATTATTTTATTTATTTATTCATTTTTTTGATGGTCCAGACAAATTTTTTTATTCATTTATTTATACAGTTATTCATCTATCTATTTATATCTTTATCAGCTTATTCATATCTACTTTAATTTATGTTTATTTGTTTATTTGTCAATTCATTCCTGCCTTCTTTCCTTCCTTCATTTATTTGTTTTATTTCAATAGAAATAATTTATTTTTCACAACCTTTGCAACTATGCAGGCTCACAAAACGATTTTAAATGATTTAGTATTCATCCTTAAAAAAGGTTTTTAAAAAATGAATTTGTAAACATTGCATCCTGGTAACGAATAACAATTATTAAGACATCTTACTTGAAGTTCCTTCAACAATTTCTTACGATTTTTGGCAGTTTTTACTTCCATATCTTATTTCAATACTCCAACCACGCTTTCAACCCTTTAGTTAAATCAGTGGGTGTGTTTTCATCTGGAAAAAAAAATGGAAAAGCGAACGTTTTAGAATTCAATGGTTTCAATATAAGGAACTAAATATGGAAAATTAACTTATACTGCCAGAAATCACTAAAAATCTAAAAGAAAGATTTTCATTTTTTATTCGATATTTTGTCTGACTTTGTTATCTTTTCGCCAGGCAACCAGTCGATTGACAAGATTGAGAGATGGTTGATTTGGTTCCAGCACCTCTCTACGCCATTATTTTAGGGTGTTTACGGCTTTCTATCAGAGTTTTTTTGACGTTTGTAGCAGCAATGGGGAGTCCGGTATGCGCCCTCACAACGCCAATGTCTGCGCTTCTGAGATTAGAATAGGCCAAAGTTTAGACTGAACAGTAAAAGCTCCAACGGACTGTCTCAATACTTAGATACCTTGTTCGTCTTCGTCCTTCATCTCGCTCATGTCGTCCTCATTGATGTCTTTGTCCTCATAGTAATCGCTCTCAGGCTTGCCCGTCGACTGTCTTAGACTTGAGTCGGCTGTTTTCGGCCGTTCCCGATACAACTTTGGGCCGCTTTGCATGCCTATTTGATCGACCCGAGCGTTCTCTGGGAAGGTTTCCAGCTTTCTGACACCGCCTGTAAAAGTTGTGTCACTATCAACAAATGAAGATTTCTGACTGGACTTCTCTTGAGTGGAAGACCGATCTCTTAACACAGCTCCCGGACTTCCAGCAGACATAACATCTTCGCCTGATGTGCTGGCAGAGGTATGTTTCTTTACGGATGGCTTAACATCGTTTAGTCTACGAATAGGTTGTTGTGCCGTGACTGATTGCGCTCCAAGACTGGGAACTGCCGCGGTCAGTTTTGGCACCGTCATCGCTAAATTAAGTGGGCCTTCCGTTCCATCACATTTCCCTGTGCAAGCGACATAATTTGCGCTAAAGCCGCGAGCACTTTGGGCTGAATCTGAAATAAATTTGAAACACAGCTGGTTTGCTGTGGAGAGGTACGGGTCAGGTTTTGTTCCACCGCAATATTTTGTTACAGCGGCTTTCTCGGTCGCCGTACAATCTCCGTCAAATATCTCCAAACGATCGCCCCGGCACTTCTCTTCTCCTTCGGCGTCGTCGGCGGAGTCGATCTTAAAACTGAAAATATAATGCGTGAGATATTTGAACTAAAATAGTTGAGTTTTAGCTAATTTTATGCAATCCTTTCAACTAGTTTTTTACTTTCAACACGCTTAAACTGTTTTCAAACTATATTTTTACGATAAACATTTTTTTACACTCCAAAAAAAGTGAGCTAGACGTCGACGAAAGAAGTCCTCCATGGCCTCGCCACGGAATGAAATTCCTATGTCTTTGCCACATGTTATTGCCAAGACATCTGACAATCCAACGCCATTTGGGTAAAGCGTTGGTCAAATTTTTAAGGTACGTTCGATAGACCCCTCCGGAATTAGAATACCTTCTGGAATACTCTGGAATTATAATGGTAGTTCAATCGAACGGAAATTGTGCTCTGTTTCAAGTATTCTTATTCCGGAATAGGGTCAATTGAACGCATCCCTAGAATGCTAGAAATGCAGGTTTTAATCATGAATACGAGAAACGAACGCTAATTCAGGCAATGCAGGAGAGGGTTGAGAAAAGAACGTGAGGCCAGGAAAATGAAGGGAAGTGCAGGAAAGGAAAGACGAGACAAAGGGAAGGGGGGAAGAGAATGAAACAGAAGATGGGATCGACTAAAAAAGTAAAATGGCTGGTAGTGATGTAATGTTAGGTGACGTTCTGTAATGAGACGTAACGTAGCATGAGTGACGTAAGGTGACGTAACGTGATGTGACGTGATGTCGTGTGATGACACGGAACGTAACTTGAGGTAACGAGATGTGACTTGACGTGATTTGATGTAATGGAATACATTGAAATTTCAGCGAGAACCTGTTGAAGCTGACTTTGATCTTTGTGCCAGATTGAACACTGATGCTATAAACACATTCTTGATCGTTAGGATAGTCGCTGGGGAAACCAGGAGAAAGTAAAGTGCCACGAACATCGGCGTACTTTCCACCACAACCGTCTGCAATGAAGCATAACAGTTGGAAATTTGGTTGGTATGTAGATTTAATTCCTTAAACTCAACAACCTATTAACCATCGAAATACTGCTCAACAAATGAATTAAAAACCGGCCAGATAATAGGCAAAAGTCATTCTGACGAACTTTAAACCTAATGCTGAACAGAAAGTCTGTTCATGTGGGAGCTTGGTAAATATAAGACTTCTAGAGGACGTTCGTCAAGCTCGTTCTCTCAAAAAAACGATTTCTGAGCCCCAGACGGGAATCAAACCCGCAACCTTCTGATGGCCGTTGATCAGAAGGTTGCGGGATCGATTCCCGTCAAAGGCTCAGAAATCGTTTTGCTGAGAGAACGGGCTTGACAAACGTCCTCTAGTCGTATGAACTTTAAACCTATCACACTCACCATCGCAAGATGGTATAATTAATCAATCAATCAACAACCAACCATCGAACTTACCAATTAACTAAATAACGAACTGTCCAACTCATCACGGACCAACCACTCAACCATTCAACCATTCATACAACAACCAATCTATTATCCACCAAACTAATTAACCGACTATATAATCAACCAACCACCAAACAATTAACCAGTCGTCCTACCCAAAAACCAACCGGTAAATCAAACAGGCAATCAGGCAACAAAGCGAGGCGGCAAACAACTTACTAATCATAAAAACCTACCGTCAGCAGACGTCTTAAATAAAGCAAGAAATAAACTCCCCATTTTTTTTTCCAAACTCGGGCCTTGAGTTCACAAAATGTTAATTTTTGAAGTTCATTTCTGACTTTTATTACGAAGAATCTACAAAGAAACCGTTATATATCGTGTTTTAAAAGTCTTACAGTCCATACCTTCACCTGGGCACGGGTTATCTTCATTACATTTTTCTCTTTGAAAAGGTTTAACAAGTCCATCACATTTCTTTTCTGGTACCTCCAAATTTAAGCTATCGTTCACAGCTCTAATACACACGACAGCACGCTCTCGTACGCCTACACCACACGTGGTAGAACACTATAAGGATGTAAATCAATGGCCAGATTATACAATAAAAATATAACATTTCTACCATTGACACAAACACTGTAATATGTCCTCGTGATGAATCATCAATATTCTGAATATTCGCAAGCTAAATTTCAAGGACATCGCTTATTATCCGAAAATGAACAGGCGTTCATCTCAACGAGAATACATTGGACCAGCGTGGATGTTTTCAAGTCCAAAGTCTTTTGGGTAAACCAGGCTTAGACTGGCCACTGCCATTGTGACATAGAACAATAACGGACCATTGTTTCATGGTACGATGGCATAATGGCTGGTCCAGGTTTGAGGTAAACCATCTCGCAGACAAAATTTGATTGGTTAAGCTGTGCGTAATCTAGAACCTGATTGGCTAAGCTTAGTGGTTTCTGTCACCAGGTTAATCCCTCATCATCTCAACGCACGAAAAGTTGACCTACTTCGTCCTCGTTCGTGGTATGATCATTATGTTAGAGTGTTTGGGAAACACAACTGGAAACGCGATGGCAACGTCTCTTTTTTGCGTACTTAATGGGACTGGTACATCCAAAACAACGGTGCCTTGCAAAAAATGTTTGTTTGGAAAAGTAAACATACGTCGAACAGTTTTGTAAAATCTCAGTATTCAGTTTGTGAAATATGGCTTCGGAAAATCTTCATCTTATTGGGTTCGACGAAGGTCTAATTTCTCTCAAAGACCTGCTTTGTAATTTACATGAAGTCTTCACAAATAGCAGCAACCAGTCAAGATTTCCATACAGGTAGTATGAACGATTTAACTTGGAGCAATACGATGAAATGGTTTGCAAGGCCAAACTGAGTTTTGACAAAGATGACATTCCTGATGTACAAAGTTTGATCATGTAAGTCTTTTAAAAGTATGCTTCAGCAAAACGGTACACCGCTGACCATCGCGTTTGAGTTGCGATTAGGAATTCTTACATCCTGCCATTGTGGTTATTTTGAGAGCGTAAGACTGCATATTTTCGTAAATAACATAAGAAGTAAATAAGAAGATTAAAAATTTTGGTTGACGTATAGACGTAATGCAAAAATTGCCTCTAATGTAATATTCTTTTATGTGTATGCAAATTAGCATAACTAGCCTCGCTCTTGAGAGAAAATTCTTTTGAATTATCAACACAAGAACGAGGCCACTTGGGATAATTAAAGTATACATAAAAGGATATTAAATTGGAGGCCATTTTGGCATTTGGTAGACAACAGCAAAACAACGGAAATGGCGGTAGTTTCAAAATAGGAGTATTTACTCGATCCAGTCCATTTCCGTGGCAATTGACGTTACCGTCGTCTTGACATTGCGTTCCCCAAACACCCTATTGTCAATGTATCGTATATGTGTTTACATGCTGGAGATTTAAAAACGATTTATCTTATGTTATATACTGTCAAAATTACTACAAATCCGATTCCATTCTGTCAGGGTAAGATCGACCTTAGTTACCTCTCCAAAATTTTTAGCAAACCATTCGGCTTCACAAGGAAATGTGTTACATTTCTGTAAGTCAAGAGGTCGTTGTACTCCAGTTCTAGCACACTGTCCTTTTTCGACGTCTTCCTCGGTGTTTTCTTTAACTAGTTGGACACATTTCACATTTCGTCGACGAACACCTCCATTACATGTTCTGGAACAGTCGGTCCAATCATCTACGCGCCATCTAAAAACGTGAAAATGACTTAAAAAAGTGAAATTAAAAAAAGAGAGAATTATTATTGGTCGGAAAAGAACAGGTGGTGTATGAAATGTTCCTTCTGGTAAAGGAGGGAGTGGTATGAACGCAGCTTCAAGATATGAATGGTTCGTATAATTATGACTAATAAATAGGGACAGGACAATTCTTCATTTGATGTAAGCAGTCTTAAAAAAGTCTAAAGAATGTCGGAATATCAAATGTAACGGAGTCATCCACTTCTGTGTTAAATGCCAAATTTGAGGTGGATGGGTCGAATGGGACTCGAGCCTGCAACCTTCTCAATGTTAGCCAGACGCTGTAACCATTGATTCAGTAGAACTCAGATGGCAGAGCAAGGTCACTTACGGTATTTAAACCTGGGACGAGGCAGTAAGCAATGACTTGCCGGACGGCAAGCCATTAGATGTCGTTCCACAGTTTGATCAGCAAAATTCCCCAAGACTTTAATAGTGCCAAAGTGCAAACTGAAAATTCGAACTTCAAATACTTACGTCGGTGGGCATGCCTGCTCATTACAAGGTTGAACTTTCTTTGGTGGTTTTGCTCCTGCGTCACAAAATGATTCTCCAACAAATGAATTATCATCAATACGTCTACATTCCGATTTACTGATGGTAACACCTGGAACAAATGTCAAAATTTCCTGAAACATATTCAGTATAATGCAAGTATGACAGTTAATGTAAAACAAGACAGTCCACCCTCTGCTGTATAATCGAATTTCCTGATTGCCAGAAGTCATGAACATGAAAGAAGTATAAGAAGTTAAACTTCAAAAGCGAACAACTCTAAAAAGAACCGAGCAAACCATTTCTAAAAACCAGAGACATCTCGAAGACTCGAGATCTGATATGGTAACAGACAAAAAGTTGTAACCGTGATAATCGAACTTAACTTGCAAGTCACCATCAATCCGATGATGACTTTGAAGTGATCTTTAAAACACGCACTGCGAGTTTTTTGAATGGCGTAAAAAATGAACCACTCAACATGCTAATTCGCAACTAAGAAAGTTTGAAAATTAATGTTATCTAAGCCGAAAAACTCCACAAAATAAACTAGCGTGTCTTTATATCACATATAAAGATACCGCACGGTTACGATTTTCCTTTGTGTTTTTCTTATGAATTATTAAAAGAGTTTTTGAAATAATGTTCAAATTGCACTGTTTGAACTTATTTTCTCTTAATTACCAAGTCGAATCTTGAGTTTTCCAGATGATTCTGTTTACGGTTTTTCACCATTTTTTTGTGTTGATTCTTTAAAGTTTCAGACAAGTTGTTTGCGAAACCTCTCCAGAAGGACAACGTGATCGCCTTTCACAAGTTTAAGTCAAAAGATTTTTTTTTTGTTTTCCAGTAAGCTGATTCTTTCCCGGGAGTCCCGATATAAAGTGTTAAAAAACGGGAGTTTTTTCCAATATTTCATTGTAGTCAAAAGTTATACAACATTTTGTCAATTGACAGGATACAAATCGGACAAAATGCACGGAAAGAGCCTTCAACACTAGATTTTATGGAATTAAAGAATTCCCCGGTACGATTTTGTAGCGCTTTGTGTTGGAATTCTCAGGAAAGAATCAGATTACAGTAAAACAAAACTCCTCATGATTAAAAGCTCGTGAAAGGTGACCACGTCGTAGTCATGAAGTGGTATCGCCAAAGTCGCCAATTCATTAGAACCTAAAATTATTTATATCTTCTTGTAGAAATTGATAAGCTTTCATTTGATGCCAGGGTTAACGTGCTGCAGTGGAATGCGCCGCTCTACATCATTTAGATTGGAGGCATCCCTGAAGGTTCACGGTACAAACGGTTTGCTCAGTTTTCCTCTCACTTTACTACTTAAGGGTTGTTTCACTAGTCCTTTGTTTATTTTTTACTTTTCTTATTTCGTTTCCATTAAGTTTCCCTCCCTCGTTGTATGCTTTTTTTCTGTTCACCCGAAATCCAATCTTCCATTCATCATCACCTTCTCAATTTACTCCATCTGTTTGTTTTTTGATGGCCGTTTCCTTTTTTACTTCTTCCCTTCTTTCTTTTCTTTTCTTCTTTCTCAATTACCACCACCAACCCTTCCCTGAAAGATTTTTGTGTCTTCCGTGTGCATTTCTAATTAAACTTCTTTCAATCATTACGTAAAGCCACAATCAAATCAACCTTCACTAACCGCCAGCGCATGAAGTACTACATTCTGACGTTGTTGTCACCCAAGTGAACTGTTTATTTGTAGGTATTCCATCGCGATTTTTAGCAGTGAAAAACGTTCCTTGTCCAACGCAAGAGCTTCCATCTCCATTGCACAAACCACAGCGATCTGGTTTGGCAGAAGAACCGATAATACCATCACAGCCTACTTCCTAAATTTTAAAGCAGGTACAAGATGTACTCAGATTATGTTAGGGAGAAGCCATTTCTACAAATATTTTCTCAAGAAACTTCATAAAATTTACCCGGCAAACTTCGTTAATGCATTTTCCTTTCACTGTAGACGTAACACAATCTGTTCCGTCTTTCATTGGACCCATTGCATAACCTTCGTTACTTTTTTCAATAAAACACCCAAGTTCACAAGGATTTTCTGAAAATAAAACACTTAATAATTACTACTGTAGAAATTAATCTTGATCAACTACATTCTTAAAAAGCGACTGATTCCCAATGGGTGGATATTCCTTCGTTCCGGACTTTCGAATTTCGAACAGCTTTTCAATAAATTACCGATTTTCTGTTGGAAATAAATTCTAACTGTCTTCGTCTTGCGTCAATTAATATGGTCTGCTCTTTTGCAACCAGGACCCTTACGAAATTTCCACACGATTTCACACGTGCGACCACAGGTGATTCTGTACACATATACAAAAAATCTATTCCTGAGTCTTGAGATGGATAGCCCCGACCGGTATATGCCTATAGCCAAAACAAGCCTAAAAGAACGGCGTGCCTTGCCCAGATTACTCGGTTTGCAGCTATCACAGTAGGACAACATCGCCTAGGGTAACGCAGAATGAAACAGGAGGGCTAAACGCAAACACTTACTCAAATCAGACGGGTGCCACTCCCATTTATAGATTCTGTCTCCAAATATTTTGTCATTCTTTGCCTTGCACTGAACATTACGGTAATCTTCTGACTGGGATGGACATGCCTACAGATAGAAACAAAATGTAGTGAAAGAAAGAAAGTATACGATTAAAGTAAATATGTCAAATAAATTCCCAACGCAACCACGTGAATAATCAGGCATGGTTTTACGCTACTCTCAAGAAACGTTGGGTTACGAACTGTAGTTCATGACCCAACGTTTCGACACTCCTGTCTAATGCCTTCATCAGGGGTGATTGATTTGAACACGAGGTCCCTATTTGTATCCTTAGAGAACCATTGATGACGTTATCTATTAACGAGGTTCAAATAGGCATCCGGCAATAAATCAAACCGGTGGTTTAACCGTTTCGACACCAGACAGGGGTGTCTAAACGTTGGGTCATGAACGGTAGTTTAGTAAGCTACGTTCAAAATATTTTAAACCGGAATAGCGTAAAACCATGTCTGGTTAACGTGGATATTGTGGGTGTTTAGCCGTTTACTGTTGGGCTTTCAGGTTTCCCCCTGGCGAGTAAAATTGTCTGGCGTTAGTCAGAGTAAAATTAATAAGTTACCATACGACAACCGTGGCCAAAAAATAGTTAATGCAGAGAACCAAAGTGACTCACTTCTGGTTTGCATATTTTGTATTCAAAGCTTTCACCTTCGCATTCTTTTCCACCATATTGTGGTCTTAATTAAAAGGAAAGAAATAAAAACTAATGAAACAAGCGACAAGCGAAGGATCATATAAAATGATAGATGCACTGACTGCTGTAGAATCAACAACGATTTTTACCAGCCTCTTGATGTGAATGAAGTATTCTATGTGAAAACAAGTGCTACCAACATGAAATGAGGAATCTCCTGTGTCAAAAAGTTTAACAAACTTGCAATTTTATCAATGAAAACATTCTCGAACCACGGTTTAAAAATATTTCGATGGCAAAAACGTTGTCTACTAAAAAACGAATAAAAAAGTCATGGCTATCAATTTCTTACTGTGGAGAATTGCATGTTCGTGCTCGAAATTGAATTCCTCCACCACAAGTTCTGGAACATACAGAATATTCGGGAGACCATTTTGACCAACCTCCATCGATAGCTTGTGGAGGTTCATCGCCTTTTTGTACGCAAACACCTCGTTTGCACCACTGTTAAAGACAGGCATAAGAATAATTACACTATCGTAATGCAGAGCAGGCGAATGATAAGTAGGCGAGGAAGGAATAAACGAAAGATGAAATAATGAAATAAAGGAGGAAACGAAGAAAAGAAGGAAGGAAGGAAGAATGGAAGAAAGGAAGAAAGGACGTTTGGTAGGAGGAAAGAAATGATAAAAGAGAGAAAGAAGGGAGACATAAGGAAAAGGAAACGAGGGAAGAACTGATACTTACAGTTACAAGCGGAATTAAAATAGAGCCATAAATAAACCTTCACATCTACCTTTTTCTCTCCACATTTTGTTCCTTCAGCTGCTGGCTCAAAAACCGTTGAACAAACTGTTGGTTTGTTGGGCATTTTACACCAGAGTTTGAAACAAATTTGCTACGAAATAAAACATGTCTTCTTGTAAAGTCAAACATAAGCATTGTATTGCAAAATGAAAACGCACGTATGGAGTTATTTATCACATGCGCGACAGCCTATTAATCCTTACTTACTCCAAAATAATAGTCACTTGGTCCACAGAACACGGAGCCTTCGCCGAAAGTCTCCGAGCACTGAGAGTCAGCATCGTATAGAACACCAGGTTTTTCAAGCTTGTTGAAGTCCTTCGCACGTTTTTGTGGTTCGTCGTTCAGACACGTGGACTGATCAAGCCTGCAGGGCAAGAGGAGACTTCATTATACTTTGTTAATCAAGATTAAAAATTTCAGTCATTAAAGTTATTGATTTTTTTCCGATCTAAACGATTCATTTTTTGCAATGAAGTTAGGTTGGTCTTATTTGAAAGAACTCTTGAAATAATAACGCAATATTTTTTACACTTTTTCTATATCTCACTTTGTTCTTGACGTGCTAAGATTTCTTAGAAAATTTTTGCTGATCAAACTGTGGAACGCCATAGACTCAGAAAAACTCTGAGTTCCAGACGGGACTCGAACCCGCAACCTTTCAAAAACGTAAACAAAAATTCAAAATGTTAAGATTTATTTGATAATAATATTATGTAAATAACCTTTTGCATAAGTGACGACTTGTGACGAGTTAATAAAATCAGGCACATCTTTCAAATCATTTCATTAAATCACTAGAAAAGGAGTCTGTTTGGCGTTATGAAGCAAGTACATCCAAATTCAAAGTTTCATGTGACACGTTTCAATAACTCCAACAACATTTCCGATTTCACCTGGCGACTTATTATGCAGTGTAACGTGATGCCAGCTGTTATTTACATATCAAAGAAATCTTAATTACTCAAGAAAGAAGGGAGGTATGGATGTTGCGTGATAATTTCAAGAGTTCTTTCAAATAAAACAAACTTAAATTTCATGCCATAGACAATTTAAGGAATGGAAGCAAATTCTCGAACTTATTTATAATTCATTAGGGAAACACCAAAAAAAGAAAAATCAAAATCGATACGAGTTATACCACGATTAAACACTAGCATAGATTAAGTCAACTTTTACCTCGATTTACAAGTCAAAATACCATAGAAAAGAGTGCTCGATTGAGCTATGGATGTACACGGGAAGCTGGAAATGCACTGGAAAAGCGTAAGCGTTGCTCGAGGGGATAGCCAAGAACAACTCGAGATTTTTGAGTGCTTTATCAACTTCCCAAGTACGCCCAAAAATCAATAGACCACGCCAAATCATGAACCATTTCTTCGATAACACAGAATCAGAGTCAATATAGCAGAAAACAAGCTTCATTTGGCTAATTAAAAACTATTTTCTCCTTATGTAAGCCAAAAATTTAGAACACAATGTTTTCGCATTCTTTTTACCGCAGCCAATCCGAGACGTTACACCAGTGTTTGACCTTCCATTAAACACCTTGAATAGCGTTTCAAACAACCTCGGCTTTGCCCCCTCGTTTTAATCAAACGCCCTTCTCAGTGTATGGTAAATTAATTAAAAAACATTTAACACTTTTGAATAGTTAAATTAACTAAATTAACAACGTAATGTATTCCCTGTACCAAATGTAGTAAAATTAGTATGGAGCTAGCATAAGATGACCCAACAGGAACGTCTTGGACGGCGCGTCATTACAACAAGATTGTTCCTCTAACACAAATAAAACGTGTACTTTCCAGTCGTTATCGTATTCTTGACACCATCCATCTTGTCCATGGGAGGTCACTTAGATGATTTCTACGTTTTTATAGAATCACGAGTTTAAACTCAAACTGTTGAAAGCTTTTGGTTGGTTTTGAAGAATAAGGTTGTTTATAACTAACATTTAGGTGTGTTTTGAACTCGGGTGAAATTGAAACGTTGGAAGTTGATACTACTCCGAGTTTTGCAAACCCGAATGGTCAAGTTCCCACCGTGGTCAGGTAGATTTTTCTACTCAGCATTGCTAAAGCATTTTAATATTTAGATTTTTTCTTTGTAAACTAAATTATTTTCTGTAATTTAGATTTTCGGTAGGAGTTTTAGTTTTTAATTATTGCTATTGTAACTTATTCTATTGTAAGGGCCACAAGTCTATTGGCTTTTAGCTATGATGTACTACCTCCGATAAATAAAGTCTTAACTAACCAACCAACCAACCAACCAACCAACCAACCAACCAACCAACCAACCAACCAACCAACCAACCAACCAACCAACCA
>JBAHVQ010000206.1:370109-390938 GCA_036872915.1 Nanipora kamurai
GTGTTGTTAATTATATTACTAAGTACATTAGGGTCCTGAATATTGTGATCTAAATTTGAGAATACATTACTATTTCTATAAGGGTGACATTCGTTGTCCTAGTTTGTGGAGTGACCAGTGGTACTGTTAATGTATTGCATAGGTTCTTCCTTGCAGGAGGTTTACGAGGTAATTGTAATTGCCGTGATCTTTTCAGAGAATGATGAATATGCTACAGGTCTGTTTTATTGCCATTTCATCAACAACTTACTCTTAATTATCGAAGTATTGTTTATTCTTGTAATTTTTAATTTTATTATTTATTATATATAGGGTACATAATTCTAGTGTCACCAATTGGTTTGTATAATCTAAATTACCTTAACAGTTGAATAAAGTTTTCAATTATTATTATTGTTGTGTTCGGTGTAATAATAATAATAATAATAATAATAATTATTATTATTATTATCACTATTCTAATGATCTTTTTAATGCTCTTGAGCATTTTAGATGCCGGAGTCTTGTTCTTGAGTCTTGATACTTCCCATCTCTTTCGATCTGAAGAACTTTCCTCAGAATCTTGGCCATTCCTAATAGAGCAGTCTTATGTACTAGATCCACTCACAGTTCGATTCCAATTCTTTCCAAGTGTACCCCTAGACCCTTTGGAATTGTCCCAAGCGTGTCAACCACAACAGAAATAACCGTAGTTTTCACCCTCCATAACTTTCTGATCTCTCTTGTCAGGTCTTTATTACTTCTCTATTTTCTCTTTCTCCTTAATTTCCATCCTTCAGTCTCCTGGTAACGCAATGTCTATCATCTGGCAATGCCTTATCACCTTGTCCAACACCAACGTACATGGTCTCCCATGCTCAATTACACGGTCAGACGAAAGCTTGACCGTGTCAGACTCAATTACTGCTTCAGGTTGATATTCATACCACTGTTCGTTACACTCTGTATCATATTTCTTACACAGGTTCCAATGGACCGCCTTCGCTACCTTGTCGTGTCCTGCTTTATAATCCCACTGGGCTAGTTTACTGCACTCACATACAATATGAGTTACTGTTTCAACCACATTCAAACACGATCTTGTCTTATCAATTTTAGCTTTTACAGAATTGGTTCTTTTAGCCTGATCTTCGGCAGCGGTTATCAAGCCCTCCGTCTCTTTCTTCTGTTCGCTTCGGGTTAACACTAGGCCCAGGTCTTACTGTTAGTCATTTTCTCTGTCTGTCGCACAAACTGCCCGTGATCACTATTATTATTATTATTATCGCTTCTTTTCATAGCTATGTTGGTCTTGCTGGTACATATTCCTTGAAAGATGCTCACAACCAGTGTCCTACGGTTTCAAGTTTAATATTCGAGTATTTTCCTCAATATTCTCGCAGTTCTAAGCAAGCCAGTTTTCTGGAATTGGTGTAAACGTGTCTTCAACTCTAACCGTCTCATGAATCCTTCGAACTTTTTTGCTTACTACACCTAAAGCGCCAATAACCGCAGGGATTACTTCTGCTCTCTTCATTGACCAGATCTTCTTCAATTCTCTTTTAAGTTCATCATATTTTTCGATCTTTTAGTTTTCTTCTTGTTTCACTCTATAATCTGTCGGGATAGCTGTGTCAACAATCAGACATTCTCTCTCCTTCTTCTTCACTACTACAATATCAGGCCTCCTATGTTCTACCACATGATCGCATTGGATGATGAAATCCCATAGGACGTTGACATCGTCGTTCTCCATAACGCTTTCTGGCTTGTGTTCGTACCACCTTTCCTTTCCTTTCAACTTCCAAGCTTCACTAAGTTCCCAACGTACAATTCAAGCAACATTATCATAACGAGGTTTGTACTCCTTTTGGGCTAGTTTCTTACATTTTTCACCACATAGTCTACAGAGTGGGGAGTCTGCTGTTTTGTCTATGTGAAACTTGATGTATTTCGTTCGAAGAGCCAGCTCCTGGGCCGCACACATTAATGCTTTTGTTCCTCGTTTGAACAGGCTTTTTCACAGCCATCTTTTCATCGTCATCGTCATCAAACTTTAAAAATGACTTTATTTTAATGGATCCTAATATAGGAACTACAAATAAGGGTTTCAGTATTAAACGTCCGAAAGTGCACCTTGAAGTTGCAAAGAAAGGCTTTTACTTCGAAAGTTGTATAATGAACTTCCTCTAGAAATACGTAAATCTGAAACTCTACAACATTTTACGAGAAGATTGAACAATCTTTTTAAGATGTTTTTACCTGTTATTTCTAATTTTTTCTTAATTTTTCATCTAATTTTAATGTATATAGTATTGTGTAGTGTAGTATTTATCTTGTTTCTAAACTTTACAATACGTTTAATAATAATAATCATTATCAACATCATCGTCATCATTATTATTATTACTATTAGTATTAATATTTTTAGTTTTATTACTATTATTATTACTATTACCATTACTATCATTACTACTATTATTACTATTATTATTATTGTTATGATTACCATTATTATTATTATTACTATTATTACTATTATTTAATAATAAAAATTAGCGATGTAAAAAAATTAGTTCAACGTTTCGATGTCATCTTAACATCATTATCCAGATGACACCGAAACGTCGAACTAATTTTATATCGCTAATTTTTATTATTAAATGTTTTAAAAGAAGTCCTTTTATCAAAAGATTACTATTATTACTATTATATAAAAATAAAATACTGTAATGAAATAATAAAAACATTACTACTATTATTATTACTATTATTATTACTATTATTATTACTATTATTATTACTATTATTATTACTATTATTATTATTATTACTATTATTACTATAATTACTATTATTATTATTTCTATTATTATTACAGGTATTATTATTACTACTATTTTACCATTATTATTATTATTATTATTATTATTATTATTATTATTATTATTATTATTATTATTTTAAGACCGGTCTTACCTCTCCAAAATTTTTAGCAAACCATTCGGCTTCACAAGGAAATATGTTACACTTCTCTAAGTCAGGAGGGGGTCTTATTCCACTTTTCTCACATTGTCCTTTTTCGACGTTTTCTTCGGTGTCTTCTTTAACCAGTTGAACACATTTCACATTCCTTTGACGAACACCTCCGTTACATGTTCTGGAGCAGTCAGTCCAGTCATCTGTGTGCCATCTAAAAACGTCAAAATCGGGCACAAAAAGGATTATTTTTATGGGTTGGAAAAGAACAGTCGTCGCTATTCGCTAGTCGAAGTTTGTAAAGTCGAAGTTTGTTTCGCTAACCTCGAAGTTTGTAAAAAACCTCGGCTATCACCTCGGTTTTCAACAAACTTCTCGATGTTTGGATATCCTGATGAAACACTCCTTCTCGTGTATGACATATTACGTAAAGAACGTCGAACTATCAAACGTAATGAAATCATCCGCTTCTGCGTTGAATGCCAAAATTGAGGTCGGTCTGCTGAATGTCAAAACGGAAGAATACTTTCATGTTTCAAAGGAGCAGAAATTGCGAAGTTTAATCCCCATGTCAACTAACAAACTAACTTGTATCAGAATTACGTGGAATGTCCTCATTCTATGGTTGTCTTTGGACGACTGTTTCAGAGGGAATCTTCGACGCGCTAAAAATACTAAAAAAAAATTGTGTTCTTCCGTTTGTAGATCATGAGATATTTCCTCAGATTTTCGCTGCAAAATTTACGTTTCCTGCACCACCGAAAACCATTCATAAACGGTAGCGCCTAAGAGCTGAAAGATTTTAGTCCCTGCATTTTTTCTCAGAAGTCACGTTAAAAGTACAAAGGTCAAACAAAAGAGCCATCAGCGACGAAATTTTTTGTCCTTTCTGTCATATAATATTGTGAGAGTTGTTGAAATAGGCGATTTTAGAATTAATATAGGAAAAATTTTCCGACCATCTGCCAACATTTAAGCACGCCTCCACTCAAAACTTCGCTCCACCGTTCCTCAAACTGTTTCCTCGCTCCAGGTTATCGCTGTTTCCAAAGTGGTCGATGAACATTATACAATGTGATACTAGTGAATCAAATTAAGTTATCATTTCGTAAACTTAGCCAGGGAAATTGAAGTTCTTACGTTGGTGGGCATGCCTGCACGTTACAAGGTTGAAGTTTCTTCGGTGGTTTTGTTCCTACGTCACAAAATGATTCTCCAACAGATGAATTATCATCAACACGTCTACATTCCGATTCACTGATGGCAACACCTGGAACAAATGTCAAAATTTTCTAAACCATATTTCAATAATTAAATAACGTAAATATCCTAGTGAATGTAAAACACAGAAGGTGACTTTCTACTGTATAAACGAATACGGCAATTACCATGAAAATGAAATTGAAGACATAAGAAATTAGACTTTAAAAGCCACGACCAGCCGACAACATTAAAAAAGTATAAAACAAAACAAAGTTTGAAATGCTGTATCATCTTGAAGATCTGTGGTTGATATGCCAATATTCTTTAAAACTTCAGACAAATTGTTTCAAACAATAAATTCATAATTAACCTACACTGCTAAAGTCAACTGAAAAAGTTGACGCCAGCAGGATTTGAACTCGCACCTTTGGGAATCCGGTCCGCCGCTCTACCTGTTGAACTATCGAGCATACAGAGATTGGAGGCGAGTTATTATCCAACTTAAGTGCACGAGATATTCTCACGACAATTTATCATTTCATATTACCCTGGAATATTGAAATAGAATCGTTTCAAACAGTTTGCCCAGATTTCCACTCACTTTGGTACTTATGAGTTTTTTCACTTTCTTCGTTTGTTCGTTATTTTTTACTTTTCCTACTTCCTTCTCAATCACTTTCCATATCTCCTAGCATGCTTTTTTCTCTTCACCCGACATTCAACCTTCTATTCGTCACCATTCTCTCGATATACTCCATTCCTCTTTTTGGATGGCTATTTCCAATTTTTTATCTCCTTCCTCTCTTCACTTCCCTCTTTTCTTTCTCAATTACTACCAACCCTTGTGTTCTACGTTCATATTCCTAGTTCTCAAAATTGTTCTGTGTGTTCCATTTATATTTCTAATTAAACTTCTTTCAGTCATTACGTAAAGCCGCATTCAAATCAAGCATTACGAACCGCCAGCACATGAAGTACTACATTCTGACGTTGTTGCCACCCAACTGAATTGATTATTTGTAGGTATTCCATCGCGATTTTTCGCAGTGAAATGAGTTCCTTGCCCAACGCAAGAGTTTCCATCTCCATTACAAACACCACACCGATCTGGTTTGGCAGAAGAACCAATAATACCATCGCAGCCAACTTCCTAAATTTCAAAGCAAGTACAAGAAGTACTCAGATTGTGTTAGGGAGGCGAAATCATTTCTGCAAAAATGTTCACCAAGAAACTTCATAAAATTTACCCGACAAACTTTGTTAATGCATTTTCCTTTTACGGCGTTAGTAGCACAATCTGTTCCGTCTTTCATTGGACCCAATATATAACCGGTATTAGAGTTCTCGATGAAACAGGGAAGTTCACAAGGATTGTCTGAAAGAAAATACATAACAGTACATTGCAAATTAATGTCGTTTCAACCATATTATCAGTATAATATGCGACTGATTCCCAAGTAAGATCATTTCCGTGCTAGGAGAGTAAAGAATACGTCTAACCGCCTCAGTCAGAAATTAAAAAAAATTTCCAATTTTCTGATAGGAAATCAATTTTAACTGCCTTCGTCTAGGATCAAGTCATCAGGTGCGTTCTTTTAAAACAGGAATACATGGTATAAATGCTGTTTGGGATTTTTTTTAAGTTCACTCTGGATGGAATACTTTGGATTTGTTTTTTCTTCTTTGAAGCGCAGAATTCATTCAGACCAAATGTTGTTTCTATATATTCCAGAATATTAGTAGCCACAATAATCCCAAACGAATAGAGTGTCTTTGTCAGATTACTTCGTTCGCAATCATTGTCCCAAACGTACGAGTGTTACCAGTGGTAACTCAGACAGCAACTGGCAAGCTTAACGCTAAAACTTACTCCAAACAAATTGCTGATCAAACTCCCAATTGTATGTCTTGCCATCAAATAAAACGTGATTAAATGCCTTGCATTGAGCGTTACGAAAATCGTCTGAGTTGGGTGGACATAGCTGTAGGTAGAAACAAAGTGCAGCGAAAGGAATTAAGCGACGGCTTAACCTTGATATTATAGACATTGTGGCTGTTTAAATCAGAATACCAAAGTGACTTACTTGTGGTTTGCAAATCTTGTATTCAATACTTTCACCTTCGCACTCTTTTCCACCATACTGCGGTCTTAGTTAAACGTAAAGGAATAAAGTTTAATGAAACAAGTGACAAGTGAATAATGATAAGAATGACAGATGTACTGTTGTAGATTTAACAACGATTTCAACAGCCTCGTGACATAATTCATAAAAAATTAATATGCCATTTCACATATGAATTAATCTTCGACATCTGAAAAGGTTCCAATTCCACATGTGAAATGAAAATTTCATATGCAAAATTAATTTTCGTACGTAAAATGAAAGCTTTATATGTCAAATAAGTGAAATTTTCATACGTGAAATTATGAACTATATGTCAATCAGGTTATACGTAAAAATATTTAAATTTCATATGTAAAATGAGAGTGTGAAATTAAGTGTGAAATAACATGTAAAGTTTTTGTAGGGAATGAATATTGAACTAATTTATGTGAAAACATGAGCTACCAAGATGAAATGACGAATCTCACGGGCCAAAAAAATTGAACATATAAATTCTCAATTTTATCGATAGAAACATTCCTAAAGTCAATCAATGTTTGAAAAATTTTGAAGGGAAATAATTTTGCCTTCGAAATTGGGCTCTGAATCCGCATTTTAAGCGTTTCCCAGGACATAACTGTACTGAAATTTACTATAATTTCTGTTAGGGGTGCATTGTACCAGGAAAGAGCGGAGCATTTGGTGAGAGAGTGGTGCAATACTCCGGTCAAGAGGCTTCAGATTGCCATTTTCAGCGGTCTAAAGTCAAAAAATATGAAATGACTCCTGTTGGAAAAAAGCTGAACCAGACTTGTTTTCGAAGTTTTGGTTTCCTCAGTAATTTAAATTTTCTTGTCCACGGACCAATGATTTCTTATTTGATGTCTCTGAGTTTGTCCAAAGGGACGTCCATTTGCCGAGTAAACTACGCTATAGCGACGTTACGTTACAAAAATGGAAGGACAAAAATCATGGTTTTCAATTTCTTACTGTGGAGAATTACATGTGCGTGCCCGTGACTGAATTCCTCCACCACAAGTTTTGGAACATACAGAATATTCAGGAGACCATTCTGACCAACCTCCGTCGATAGCTTGAGAAGGTTCATCATCTTTTTTTACGCAAACACCTCGTTTGCACCACTATCGAAGACAGCCGTGACAATTATTATGTTACTGTAATGCAGGAGCATGAGAATGACGTGTAAAACACGTAGAAAGTAAGCAAGAGTAAATGGATGAGAAGGGAGAAGGAAGGATGGAAGGAAGGAAAGACGTTTGATAGGAAACAAGGAATGATAACAGACAGAAAGGACAAAATTTTAACATATTAAATAAAGGAAAGACGGAAATTTCACATACAAGTTTAATATTAAAACAGAGCCATAAATAAATACAATAAATACCTTCTTCGTCCCACATTTGGTTCCTTCAGCTGCGGGCTCAAAATGAGTTATACACCTATAGGGGTTGTTAGGCTTTTTACACCACAATTTGAAACAGATATCCTAAAGAATAAAAGAGCATTGCAGTACATTAAACTCGAGCATGCGCATAAAATAATGAAAACACCAAGAATGAAGTTATTTATTATACTCGTGACTGTTGATTAATCAATGGCGTAGCTAGGATTTGCTTGTGGGGCGGGAACCAAGGGCACCGCTAACCCTACTTCAGTGGAGGTATGTGAATTTTGCCACGACCCTTTGACGTACCAAGGAGTTTGGAGACATTTATCTTCCCACAATAGTTCAACATTTTAAGATTTAACACATTTTTAGATCAGCAACGGATCTAGGATCTAGGGAGGACGGTGCACAATATTTATTTGTTATAGAAGTATTTTCTTTTAAGTGGGTTCGGGGGAACGATTCCTTGGGAAATGTTTGAATTTTTTGAGCTCTGAATCCGCGGGATATAACTTTACAGGGGTTCACTATAATTTCTATTAGAGGTGTATTGTGCCAGGAAAGATCGGCACATTTGCTGAGCCAGGGGCGAATACGTTGGTCAAGAGGTTTTAGATTGCCATTTTCAGCGTTCTGAAGTCAAAAAATATGAATTGACTCTTATATTTGTCGAATTGGAAAAAAGTTAAACCAGACTTGTTTTCGAAGTTTTGGTTTTCTCAGTAATTTGAATTTTCTTGTCCACGGACCAATGGGGATGTTACACTCCACCGCATTCCTCTATTTTTAACTGGCTATTGGGCCAACAGCGGGTTAGTATTTTTGCTGCGCATTCTCAGGGAAAGATCTCTTCTAATAAATAAATAATAACGAGCTTATCAATCAATGTGTGTGTAATTTACTAATGGAACAGAGTGCGTGAGGAGGGATGGCACCATTGCCCCCTCAAATACGGTAGTGTGATTAATCCTTACTGCCAAATTAAAGGCGCTCGATTCACAGAGCCCAGAGCCTTCGCCAACAGCCATTGAACACTGTATGTCGGCACTGTATAGTACACCAGGTTTTTCAAGGTTGTTGAAGTCTTTCGGTTGCTTTTGCGGCGCATCGTTTAGACATTTCGACTGATCAAGCCTGTTCGGAGCAAAAGAAGACCTCGATTTACGGAAGAGCATAGAGAGATATGATTTGTAACAAAATTGAATAAAATCAGGAGACAAAACCTCGTTTACATGCCTACTATAGTGATGTTGATTTTGCGGAGGGGGACAACTAAAGAACCCGGAGTAAATTCTGCAACGCACAGGAGAGAACCAACAACTCTACGCACATTAGTCTCAGGTGGTCACCTATCCGAATAACAACTCCAAGGGACGGTGTTTAACTTGACCGCTGACATGCACCGCGTTCAGAAAACGTGTCACCGGCCATGCTTCGGTTTTTGTCTTAGCCATGTTTCTACCAAGGTATATAACATTGATTTTTCGCAAGAAAGTTGAAGTAGTAAGTTGTAGAATTTAAGTGATAAGATTATTATAAATATCAAAGCCCAGCAAAGGATTTTAAGTGGACCCATAACGAACTCATGACATTGGAAATATAAAAATATTTATTAAACTAATCTTCAGAGTAAATGAATATCGAATTACAAGTATCGACTTAAATTAATAGGGATATATTACAAGAAGATATGCATGGTAATTAGAGGAGAAAATCCATTGTCAGCCGACAATTTTAAAAAATAAAAAAGTAAAACAAATTCCGACAAAAATCATCCTGTAAGCTAAAGATTCAAGTTGAATAACAAGACTAAAGTTGAATGAAGGTGGTGTGACAAAACACTAGACAGTGAGGTGACCGAGATTGGTTTGCCAGTGTATGATGAGATCTTTATATCTTCCAACATACGCGTGTGTGAATGGCGTTTGGTAACGCCAACATACAAAGACCGACAGCTTTGACCCTTATATTTATATACAACGCGAGATCTTAAGTTTAGGGGGATGCAATCTTTAAACCGAAAGAAATTAGATAGACCTCTAAATACAACTCTAAGTTGAATAAGTTGGGTATGCCGAAGGGAAAAGTTTGGTGACTTGTGTGCGAATTTGCATGGAGTGTATACCTGTAAAAGGAACGGTAAAATAAACAAGACGTCTGAAAGCTGTTAACGGTTTTACAGGAGGACGAAATACTTTGTCATGCAAGAAAATTACGAACACAGAAATCAAAAAAGTTCTTTCAAATAAGACAAGCTTAATTTTCATTGCATGAACTCGGTATGAAGGAAAAAAACAAGTTCATATTCTATCGTCAATGATAAGAAGTTTCTAATGCTAAAACTTTGTTTGGTGTCACCATTCGGAATTTTTTTTTAAACACACTAATATAGAAGGTGCCACGGATAACGAGAGCAGCGTAAAGAGAAGACCAGAGTAAACAAATGGAAAGCCACATCTAAACTGCTAGAACACTGGGAAGCATTTCTGAACGAGAGACAGGCAACTTTGTCTAGTCTTTCTACTCGCTGCCCCAGTGGTCTTTGGTACATTGTTCACCTTTTGGTGCTTTAACATAAATATTTAAATAGCGTGGAGTACTAGAACTTACTTTAGAAAAGTGTCCAAATAATTTCGGCTGCAAGACGACCATTCAAACGCGGTAGGTTTACCGGAGGCAGATGTCGACATGACATTCACTTTGTCTTTACATCCACCGCGATTGTCATGGTTCATGCCTATACTGATAAGAAAATGTACAAAATCAGGGCACGCATTTTACTCGGGTCTGTGGCATATTTTGGGCTTTGCACTTCTGCGATTTGAGTGGTGCAATCTGAGTATTCAATGCAGCCGGATGAAACCATGCAGTGGAACGATACAGTGCTATCTTTTCCAAAGGCCTTTTTTCTTTGCTTTGCCCATTAAGGCGATGGATGAATTAATTTAGTGTTACGACCAGTTTTTGACTGATATAATTTGAGTCTTACGACCGAAATAAACGACAAATTCATTGTAGGGAGGATTTCGAGTTCCAGCTTCCGACGCCGGTTCGTAGTTTTCAAAGATTATGCTATCCTTTATTTTCTCCATGTAACAAAGCTGAAAAGTTGTTTTTGGTCCCATAATATGTCTTTTTGAGTGGTCATAGTGGTTTGCCTGGAGTAAATTATTTGAATTCTGGTGGATAACAGCTAAAGATTTTGTTACCGACAGTTCGTATTGATAGTTTGAGTTTACTAAACAGGAGCATGGTTTTCCTTGGATAAATTTATCGCATTTTCTTCTTGAATTCTCACTTCTCTGGTTGTGCCACAGCAACTCATCTACTTTTCGCTTTATGCAGTCCAGTACGTCCCGTTAAGGTGACAAAATTACACTCAAAATCAAGTTGTGATACTGTTTTGATTTGAGGTGATCGCGCAGTGCAGTCAGTGCTCAGAGACTATAGAGGTAGATTTCCATCCAGACGAATTTGACCATGCAATCAAATTTGCCTGGATGGAAATCTAGCTTACGACTGAATTGTTTGCCACAGGCCAATTTTACGTCGGTGAACAAGTGGCTGTCCATTTATCGTTGAGCAAGGTCACTTACTTGTGCCCTGTCTCATGAGCCAGAGTGATACCAAGTAATAAACCATTGTCTTGATTTACTGTTGCAGAACTTGGGAATCTGCACATGCCTGACACTGGTGCCAATCCTGAAGCCAGAATACAAAATCAACCAGTTAAAACAAGGTTCTTGCTCCAAAAGGGTATGTCCATATCAGGCTTCTCCGACCTTCGGTATCCGACAGTAAAATTCACTGTAACACGGTTGGGCTAAAATGAGAAGACGAACCAGGCACGCACCCTAATCGTAGAATAAAAATCAATACCTAGCAGAACACACGAAGCGAAGCCATGATATAGCGTTAAAATATAATTTTACTGATTCCAACGTTTCGTTGCTTCTCGCAACATCTTCAGAGAATGAATAAGCGATAAACAACTGATAAATATATATGTTACTAATAATAACTATTACAGAAGTTCACAGGGGCAAGAAGTTGAAGGGATCAATTGAAAGAGAGCCATGAGAGATCGGGACTGAGAAAGCAGGGTAGAGCCTCTTTCTCATCCACCGGTACACATTGCCAAATATTATCGTTCCTCTTAATAAACTATTTAACGATTCCACTCATTTTAAAAACTTACAGGTGATCAGTTCTTTAAAATATCAACACTTTCCGTTAAAAATTGCCAGTTTCTTTTCAACGGCTAAACAAACTGATGGCATTGCAAGCGCTGACGCTTGGACCCATCTTCGCTTATATTTTACTTTCTTTCCACGAAGGTTTATAGCTGAACAATTGCTCCGATGATTTTAAGCCGGGTTTCAACTGCCGATATGTTCATGATTGCTTTCTATATACTTTTTCGTTCTACCAAACGCATGAAACAATTTGCTGTTTACTTAAACAAACAACATTTGTTTAAAGCTGGTTTATAAAAAAAATTGAAAGCTTTAATCCGTTTATTTATAAGAAAGGGTTGTTATTTACTCTTTTACAACGATATTTTAATATTTATTCTTCGTTCGAAAATTTCCATTTAGAAATCAAAAAATTGAAACAGACATTTATCCTAAACGGTTATCCCAAAAGTCTAATTGAAAAATCTATTCGTTTGTTCCTATGACATTACCAACAGTCTTCCTCAAGACTACCATAACCTGGAAGATCATTTTTATTCAACGTTTGTGTTCACCATCATGCAAAATCCACGTATAGAACAACACGCATGTTTTGAAACAATCATCCAATTGGCCAGCAGAAACGTTTCGGCTCAGTCCCTCAACCGTGTCGTTGAATGTTGGTTTCCGTAAGACAAACGATTTGTTCACAGCGACGGTCTTTCCAACATAAGTCGCAGCTTGATTATATTTCTTTCTTACTCGATTTGAATTTAGCTGTGTTTTTAGACCATGTTTCGATTGTCTACGTTTAAATCTCTCCGGAGATGTCATATGTGAATCCTCATTCGTGTTTATTACTGTAAAACTAAGTACAGAAAAAGTGATAAGACTTGCCACTCCAGTGACAGCCGATGGATGATAACGGCGGACTCACCTACAGTGTCACATGGCTGATTTTTGTCTGCGCAAATGTTATACCTGAGGGTAAGAAGAAAGTTCTGCAAGGTTTGAACTCGTTGGAACAATATGTTTAAAGTGAATATAGGTTTGTAGAAACACCATAGTATTTAGTTAGATCATGTGGAGCTTTCGACTTGGTGACTCTAGTCCTCTTCAGAGCAATAGGAAAAGGACTTAAGTACGTCAAAAAGTCGAGAGCTCAGCACGATCCAACTAAATATTGTGGTGTTTCTACAAACCTATATTCATTTTATCCCCGCGCAAACTTTCAAGGAATTAAACATTATGTTTAACTGTCAAATTACAGCTAAAAAATTACAAAGATTTTTAGCCGACGAGAAAGAACATTTACCCTGTACAAGATAAGCATACTTTAGAATTTTTTTAACCCATTTTCTAAAATCAATTATTTTTTCGCAGGCAAAAATAAATCAAAACAAACATAAAATATCAACTCCATGCATATTGGATCCATTAAGTAAACATGGCGCCTCATTAAACGAAGTTCGTACAAAGCGACATAACCAGTGGCGTACGTTTTTGCTTCGGGGCCCCCGCCTTAGACTATTAGAGGGCCCCCCAATCCCCACTCATCCCCCTGGAATAAATCAAAGGTGCTGCGAGAACAAAATGAAAACAACTGATCATGTACACAGATTTGTATAATCTAACAGTTGCATAACTTGGTGTAGCTTGGAAAATTACAGGGAGTTGAGTGTCTGGCTGCTGACACAATTCTTCGTGATTCAGTACATAACGATTCTAAAAATATCACGATGCAAACTGAATTTTATCACATCAAAATTTTTTAGGAGGGGCCCCCTTACAAAGCCTTGGAGCAGGGGCCCCCGGCTTTGACCGGGGTGAGCCCATAGGAGTTACACCACTGGATATAACAACAGGATCAAAAGACAATCAGTTTCTGTCGTTATACCGAGAGTGGGAACTAGACAACGCAACGTTATAATAAGAGCGTAATGGTATTAAAATAAGGACGTCACGAAAAAATTGATCTTTCTGTTGTCTCTATGTTGTCTCTCTGGAGGGAGATGGACCGTATTAACTCATGACAATCGTTAGCGGGAGTAATAAAATATAAGGTGTAATGTGGGAATTTTTCTTTTGACATAATTACTTGTTTTTTTTTAATACCATGATATGCTAATTTTGTAGAGACCGAATGGAAGGGGAATAATATCGGAGATGTATAGTATGTATTCTAATTTGTAAAGGAATATTTACGGTATTTAAAAAAAGAACCCAACAAAAATCCAGGTTGAGCACGGATGATCACGTGTAGGAAACTAGTACTGAAATATCCTATCCTGTTCATGGAATGTATAACATGTCAAACCTAAATGACGTAAACTGAAATTTTCCCTACATTTCGAAAGTATTGTGCAGGTGTTTATATTTAATATTTCCGATTAAATAATAATCAACTTATCAAATAAATTAATAATTTCCACTACAGAATTCCATGCATGAAACAAGTGTATGATCGTTCATTGAAGTCTACACTTAAGTTCCCAAGTAATTCGCGTAATTTTAAATCAATATGTAAATAGTCCATTTTTTCCTGAACTTTCCTGAACGAGAGTAAATGAAAAATCTTTAGCAGAAATGATGTAGAGGAATTAAAGCCAACTAGCGAAAAGGTTAAAACCAAAATAATATTTCCGGAACGTCCCATAATGCTTCTCTGCACTTCTATTTTAGCAGTCAATTTTCCTACCTGGTGAACAGTGTCACGTGATCATAATGATCAGGATCCTGGTCACTTTCTGTGTTCTGCTGCTGTCCCCACTTACCAAGACTGTCCAAGGTGTTTGATGCATGGTGGTTAATCAGTAGTCCTGGCTGAAAAAACCCATTAAAGTAAAGATGGTGCATAGACGGCGAATAAATGAGATAATTTTGTAAATTAAAATTTTAATTTACAATACAATCATATAAGTAAAGCCTAATTTCCACTATTCAGAAGTTTCCGCGTGCGGTTCTTTACTTTCTTGCCTTATTGGCTCTGGGGAAGCCAACGGAAAAGAAGAAAAAAGCAGAATACGTGGAAAATTCTACCTACTGGAAATTAGACCTTAACGGCGCACGCAAAATCTATTGCGAAAATACAGTACCCAGGTTACTGTCTTTGCGATTGCTTTTAAGATCTTGCAGGTCAATTCCATTAGTATGCGATTCTGCGCGTTGTCTTCATCGCGGAAACAGAGATAGAGCTTCGAAATGAATGGGAACTAGATCGTTTTATGATTATATAACAAAAAATAACCCTTCTATAATCATAAGAGGGCCGTGGTTGCCAGTTTGGTGATCGTTTTCGAAAGAACTCTTGAAATGATTAAGTAAATCTTTAGTAAGTCTAAGTAAATCTAAAGTGAGGCTTAGTTCTTGAGATATTTCAATTTGTTGGATATGTAAATAAAACAATGCGCGATGTCAGTTGATTGATAATCGAGTGCCAAACCAAAACCGCATTTCTTCGACTGACGAGGGCATTAAATGTAGTAAAAAGAAGCAAAACACCTGTCTGCGAAATAACACCCTTGTTTTTTTTCTCAACGGCAAGTATTGCAAGGACTAGAATCAAGTGCTGTAAACTGTCGGTTTTCCCTCCAGGAGTGAAAAGCAGTGGACTCGGGTTATTGAATGGATACAGAACGACAGTGAAGAGATTGATTATTCAATGTAGGTACATCGACACGTCCGCATTAGACCAGAATCGCTTAATATCATCAACAAAACTTGACCATATCGATAACCAACGAAAAAAACCCCTTTTGTTCTCGGCTCCCGTACCCGAATTTCTCAAATATCGCACAAAATCCCACTTCACTTCCCGTGTAACGCTAGAGCAGATAATTGTATAATTGTATAAATTGTAAGTATTCGCCAAATACCAGCTTTATTTTTAGTTATTGTTAGAAATCCTTTCTCCACGAAACCACTTATGCACTTAAACACTGAGGTATAAATGACAAAGATATTTATATATTGGTGAACCGTAACCCACTAAAATAGGCATTAAATCATCGAAGTTCCCTGAATTGCCAAATGCATACGTAATCGTTTGGGCAAAACACCTTCCTTTAATATGATAATCTTAAAAGAACCGTAATTTCATTATTAGCGTACCGATCCGTACCCATCCGACCCGCCGCGTAAGTACGTAAAGTGACGACTCGGTCCATACTACACAGTTGTGGCATTTCTGGAAAATTTAATACATTTCCCGAAAAAGAAAGAGAGAAAGTAGTTATTTTGTCATTAAACATAAGTTTCTACCCTTCCCGTTTGATCTTATGTTCATGTGGCAAAGCATTTTTAAACGTAAGTTTACCTGAGGAGCGGCAAGGACACTCATTTTTACCAATGAGTACTTCACCGGAAAAAAACCGATTGTGTGATCGGAAAGGATATTGGAAGCCTGGGAAACGAAAAGGTAAAGAAGGTAAATGACTGAAAACTAGCTTGAAATAAAATCAAAGAACCACTTTCAAAATTTCTCGGGATACGTACAATGTTTGCAGCCGACAATGCGAACTGCTCAACGTCATCCAAGCCGTGGAAGTTAGCCATTTTTTGATCAACCACAAGATATGCTTCAATGACTTTCGTTGAACCACGTGTGCTTGTAGTCAGATGGGTTCTTTTATTGCCAATCTCATCGTGAAAAAATGGATTTAACTTTATACTGGAATTATCTGAAAATAACATTAACACAATGGACCGATTAGATAAACATCACAATGCAACAGGCTCAGCCTTAATTTCGTTCTTTTGAATTCTATTCCGTTTTGCTCTTTGTTCCGAGCTATTGTCACTTTTAATAGAATTTAAAACAAAGAAATCGAGGATATGCGTGTAAAATGATGCAATGCGGCATTCTTACAATTGGTCTACATAAGATTGGGAAGTGTATTATAGAGTAAATTATAAAAATTAGAAATTTTCCCTAATATAAAAACAGAGTAAAGAAAACAAAGGATGAACATCCAAAATCACGGGAAAGACTTTTGGTGGGGCACTTATGAACAGCCGTGCCAAGTGGGTGAAAGCGCTCCAACTGGGTAAAAAGCAATCGAACTAAATACAACATATCTTTTGAGAGAATTGGGACTTTTGACACTTGACCTGAAAGTAGTAACAGTCAACATGTCAGACTGGCCTTGACTCCTTATTTGGCATATATCCTGTACAATATGACACCTTCAAACAATCTAACAATACTAGGCATGCGATTATCGTGCATGGTCTGCACTTATCATATTTAACAGAGTATTTTCACTAGATATTACTGCCGCCGTGTTGTTCTTTAACAAAAGAAATTTAATATTCTTTTGTTAGGTACATCAAACGGCCGCATATACTTCTCGTATTTGAATCTCTTGGGATTGGGTAAAAACGTTTCATATCGAAAATCGTCTTTGAGGTTGCTGTTCTTGTGTCCCTCATGTGTTACATTTCATTGCTCATGCATAAGTTGTGTCCACATCGTGAGTTTTCGCTCACTCGTGTTTCCACTGAAAAACTAATACACCTTCCATTTGTCCATTCATTCATTAAATTCTCCACAACACCATTTCCTTCCTTCATATTAAATTTCCCCAAGCGACTACACTTTTTCAAAGACAATTTATAATTCGTTATGTATTGTCTTCAAAAGCTTAGTATTTTAATTTCAAGCCTACCTTTTGTGCCACAGAAGTTGACCATAACTTCTTCTTTTCTAAATGTTTTATTACTTTTTACATGTTTGTGTTTATAACCAGGTCTTTTGAAGATAATATGGGGTTGTTTGTTGCCATTTGGTTTTAGTTTTTCTTTCAAATGATCCGGTATCGGCTCGATGAAATATGATGATTTTGGCGTCTTAATTAATCCAGTCTGAAAAACAAACAATATATATATCATAGACAAAAAAGGGGTGTATGCATGAATATATGTTTATATATATGTTTATATATATATGTGTGTGTGTTTATATGTATGTTCACATGTATTTTAAATTTGTGAAACTCATTGATAATTCGTCAGGAAAATTCAAAGGAATTAACGTTTAACCAGTGCTTGTAATTGTGATACAAACACTAGCGGTTAAAATAACTTCAAAGACATCCCTTCATAAATACTTTACAATATCCGCGTCAGTGTTGTATATGCACGGGTATATGAATGTGTAACTCCATGAGCAAGAATGTATGTTTGTACTCACGAGCAAGAATGTATGTTTGTACTCACGCAGGTAGGTATACAGCCCAACCGATAAGTATATAGATAGTAAGTATAGCCAAGTCGGCCAGTTGGCTGGTGTAGACGTAAAGATAGGTGGTTAGGTAGGTAGGTAGGTAGATAGGTAGGTAGATAGATTGGTAATTAGGTCAGTAGGGAGGTAGGTGGGTGCAGGAAGTAAATCGATAGTTAGGTGAGTGGGTGAGTTGGTCGGTAGGCGGGTAAGTGTGTAGGTAGGTAGGTAGATAGGTAGGTTAAGTGGGTAGGTAAGTAGGTAGGAAGGTAGGTAGGTAGATAGGTAGGTAGATAGGTAGGTGGGTAAGTAGCTAAGTAGGTAGGTAGGTAGGTAGGTGGGTAAGTAAGTAAGTAGGTAGGTAAGTAGGTTGGTAGGTAAGTAGGTAGGTAGGTAAGTAGGTAGGTAAGGAGGTAGGTAGGTAAGTAGGTAGGTAAGGAGGTAGGTAGGTAGGTAGGTAGGTGGGTAAGTAGGTAGGTAAGTAGGTTGGTAGGTAGATAGGTAGGTAGGCAGGCAGGTAGGTTGGTAGGTAAGGAGGTAGGTAGATAGGTAGGTAGGTAGGTAGGTAGGTGGGTGGGTAGGTAGGTTGGTAGGTAGGTAGGTGGGTAGGTAGGTAGGTAAGGAAGTAGGTAGGTAAGGAAGTAGGTAGGTAGGTAGATAGGTAGGTAGATAGGTAGATAAGTAAGTAGGTAAGTGCGTAAGTACATAGGTAGGAAGCTAGCTACCTAGCTAGTTGAGTACTAAGGTAAGTCGGCAAGGACGTTTGTTTGGGCATATTTGTTTTTATGAAGAAATGATACAAATTCCTTTCTTCCTTTAATTTTCAGGAACATTTCGTTTTTCTAACTTTCCACACGAGCTACTTCAACATTGACATAAGACATGACCAGATCGTGAGAGCCACCTTTTGTTCTACCCCATGTCCATCTACCCTTGCAAGGGTGGATCTTACATTTTTCTGTATACAACCCATTAGACGTACCAGGCCTTTACAGTTGCTGATAGCTACTTTAGAAATTTCATGCGACTTCGTCCTGCCATGGTAGTGACAGTTCCTAAGCTTTCGTGATCGTAGCACTTTTCCACTTGCTCCCAAAACATTGGATTTAAAATTAGGAGCCATTAAATCATGGTTCTTTTTTAAAGCGAGATGAAGGTCTTCTCCGAAAGCTTTAACTTTGTAATGGATCTGAGAGAAGTCCTCTCCGACAGCGTCCGTACTTCGTTTAAATGATCCTTTCAAGTGGTGGGTGAGGTAGTGACCTTGGGGGTCTACTTGGACAGGATGGACAACGTCATACTCTGGAACTGAAACGAAGCGGACAATACCCAGTTACCTCAACCTTTCGTTACTGTTGCCAACTGTATTTTAAAATAAATTCTTGATACTCGAAAATTTCAATTTCGGGTCTATTTCAGGATTATCCTCAGGGTAATATGAAACAAAATTTTTATAATTATCCTACACAGCTGAAGTCAACTGAAAAAGTTGACTCAAGAGGGATTTGGACTCGCACCTTCGGGATACCGGAAATAAATTTGGGATATCCAAGAAATCTGGAAATGCGATGACTGCAGCGAAGTGAATGTCCTTTCCTGAAAACCCTTTAATATTCTCCTGTCATTGTCTTGTTATCTAAAAGTATTTATATATTTTTTTATGCATTAAATAAGCTACGACTGTCCAAATAACGTTTAACGTACCTCATAAGCCAGACTTCCATTTTTGTTTAACGATATCACAAGGAAAGCTCGTAAAGAACAAGTCATTTCGGGCAAAAGATCCTAACATTAATCAATGAGCTCAATCGTCAACTGACTGCAATTTCCAGCAAGAAGCGAAATTGGATTCACAGCTATTTTTCACCAAAGATCTTTTTCTTTCATACTTTATTGTGTTTCTTCCCTTCTTTTCCTTCCCTTCTTTTACCTACCCCACTATATCCCCGCTTTAGGCATTTACCAACATCTACCCTCTCCCATTTAAATACACCCACGCCTTAAACTGTTTACCTGCTCCGCACTTACCCACTTACTTGCCCCCACCCCAAGTATTTACCAGCCCTAACTCTCCCCACTTCCTTATCCCATGGTCAAAATACGTCAGAATATCCATATCCGTCAATACCAACTTACTAAATCAGTAAGTATAACAGTAGAGAGCCGCGTAGACAGTGTTAGTCGATGTATGTTGAGACAAAAAAGTTAGGGAACTACCACAATTTAGAAAACGTAAAACCGACGTTTCACGTTCCACTCCTACGAAAGGCTTTTGCCTTACACATCAGTTTTACCAGTTCAAACATCTGACAGTTTACTAAATCAGTAAGTGTACCTTCGTCATGGGTCTCTACCCCAAAGTACCGAGATAAATCTCTCTTGCTCATAAAAGTATGAAGTTCTTTTGGATGTATCTAGACAAAAAAGTGTTCGTTGAGAAGGTTGACTATTAGCAGAAATACTACGAACCTGGAATTAAAATCATAACACTAACCTTTATTCTTATGCTCATCCGAGTTCTCGTTCTCATCCTCTTGTGCCTCCTCTTCCTCCTCCTCTTTCTCCTTCTATTTCTCCTCCCCTCCTCCTCCGCCTCCTCCTTCTCCTTCTATTTCTCCTCCCCTCCTCCTCCTCCTCCTCACTCTCATCCTTTAACTCTTTCCTGACCAAATAGGTTCTCATGGACCTCTGGAGACTTTAGTATTTTACTCTGGCTAACGCCAGACGATTTTACTTGTCAAGGGGAAAGTCCTCGGACAG
>JBAHVQ010000206.1:397854-410553 GCA_036872915.1 Nanipora kamurai
GACGTTTTAATGAAATCAGCATTAGAGATTTTATATATACATATATATATATATATATATATATATGTGCATTTTGACATTTTACTTAAAGCCATTTGCTGGGTTATCATTTTTATAACGAGACTTGAGTACAAGTATTGTTGCATAGATAAAAGATTTAGTAGCGTTGGATAGGATGTAAATGGAATCAAAATTCTTAGAAGCGTGAGCAGCTAGTAGCAACGTATTAACAGAGAAAGAGAAGATAAAACTGCTAAACTGGATGTACGGGGATCCAAAATTGGCTTGCAGTCCAATTCGAAAGACTTTCAGATGTTTCGCTTAATTGGAGGACATTTAGTTGTTTACTCCTATGACAAGTTATGGTTAGCTAGTGCAATATCTATCAATATGATCAAGTCATATTTGATTGACTAAAGAGCAAAGTATATGATAGATACGACAGGAAATTCTGGGAATAGACATGATCGAACAATACAGGGAAAGATAACAGAAGACAGGACAGGACAGGATTGGGGTAGGATACCATAGTTTAGAAAGCATATAGGGTGACATAGGACAGGATGAGATAGGATCAGACAGGATACGATATCATAGCATGGCATAACATGGCATGGCATAGCATAGGATAGGGTGGGATGGAATAGGATAAGATACCATCGGTTTGGGTAGGGTAGCATAGGTTAGGTAGCACAGGGTTTGGAAAGGATGGGTAGGACAGGATATGACAGAACAGGATACGATAGGACAAGCTAGGGTAGGATAAGATAGTATAGGATAGCACAACATTGCATAACAAAAAGTTACATGGAGTAAGATGGAGTAAGACGGAATGGGATTACTTAGTATAGCATTAGATAGGATGAAATTGGATTAGACTCGTTACATAGAGTAAGATATGCTAGGAAACGATGGAATAAGAAACAATACAACTGGATGATACGAAAATCTCTTTCTTTCATCAGGTACGACATATGTAAGGACAAAAACCAACCATGTGACACACTGGGTGAGTGATAAGCAGATATAAAGCAGTGTCCCTGCCGATTGGGAATGACGTACTGTAAGCCAAACTACAGAAATCCGGTAAAATCACAGTGTCTTTAAATCATCTTTTCAACTAATAAGAGCGGTATCATACTGTCGGTTCTATCAAGAGATTTCGAGGATATTCCTCAGCCTGTTTCACTTGTCTCACCCAAGAAAGTTATATGATTGTGAAAGAAGGGAAATGTAAACAGTGATTACCAAGGTCCAGTTTAGCTGATATTATTTCCATTAGAAAAGTAAGGTATTCTTTCTTAGATAGTCAGATTGTCCCATAAGAATCTCTTCACCAGAAACAGTAATTGCTAGAACAATCAATCCGTGTTGATAGGTGTATCCCACGTCGGTGGCATGTGTCAGTTTCCAAACTCAGTTTCCATCTGCGAGGACAACGGTTTAATGGTGGGCAAAACACTAGCTCATGAAACTGGTCATGCGTAAGTAACTACAGAATTTTGACGAGCTTCAATCAGTGATGAAACAGCTTGTTTTTTTGCGAATTAAACCTGGTGGTTCCATCCTTTCACCACTTTCTTTCTTAAAATTTTCTAGTCTTGGCATGAACCACGATGTTCACCCATTCTGTGCGGACAGTAAAAAGATGATGTCCCTTCATCCTGTAGGAAGCGATGCTTACGAATGGTCAAAATGCAGCAGAATGTTTCTTCGACAATTTCTGGAGTGAGCTCTAATAAGCTTCAACGTTAACTAAGGAAATATTATTCTGAAGTACATCGCATCAGTCCATATTACAAAGATTTGTAATAAAGGCTAGCTTAAACCTGTGATTTTGTGCCTCGCGATTGTCAGCTTGGTGTATGTGTTAAACTCATGAGAGGGTAGAGGGCAAATTCGAGCAAATCATAAGCAGATGTCCTACTGCGTAGACTATCGTGGGGTTATTGCATAAACCAGGATGACAATCCCAAGCCACAAAATCGCAGGTATAAACGACTCTTAAACCTGTAGTCTACAAATCTATTACAACCTCCTAAATCTGGTTAAATGTACACGACAATTGGCCTCGTTAGCTTCGTATGTAAATCGCCTATTTTAGACCACGTGATGTTTTCCTCTTGAGTAGCATTACGTGATTTGAAATTGATGAACAAGCATCGAAGCTGAAGAGGTCTATTGAAAGAGAAATCATCGAAGGCGTAGGTACACCTGTCTGGCGTCTAGGGTTTTTAGAAAAAATAGGAAGTACACAACTTGATTGTCAGACAAGCACAAATATCTCGATATATGCAATGATATTCTTGGAAAAGCTTCTTTAATTAAAGCAGGTTTTCTTCACACGCTTTTGATATCTTTTGCGGTGACAAGTAATACTTTCAGTGGTTCATGCGAACCTGTGCCAGCGACCTCTAATATTTAAGATTTACCTTATCTTAATTTTTATGCATCATTCTTACCTCATCTTCAAAGCACGAAAATTCACACATACTCGGTTGGCTAGCGTTTTCATTAACTTCCTGTGCTTTCGTATGTTCTCTTTCACAGCTCGAGCAGTTCGGATTGCCTTAAGGACAGACCTATGATAAAACGAGCATTAAACGTTCAAATATACAATGAGCCCGGACTACTTTATGACGCTGATCAGCAATGTATGTTGGCGCACGGAGAAGGAGCCAAGTATTGCCGGGAGAAGTCAGAGGTAAAAAAAGAGGAAATTTTATTCGCGGTTCGTAATCCTAACAAATCAAACTTTCCGAATGACTAATGAGCGGTCCGCATTAGAAAAGTTAGGATCGCGCTGGCTAAATATACATCTTGCCGAAAAAGTCTTTTAGCTAAAATAAAAATTGTTTACGCGATAAAGTCGATCGATACTGGTATCCCGACCATACAGACCGAGGACGAAGGCTTGGGTGTCTAGTGCAAGTCAATTCAATCATAAAATTAAATAATATTAGTTTTATACAACATCTACAAAGATATTTCCAAGAGTAAACGCTACGAAAATTCTTACAGGAAACTTGCGCCCAGCTCTGGTGTTCTGTTCCGTCAGATGAGGCGAGCAATTGTCGCAGTTTAAATCAACCGCTAGCCGAAGGAACGCCTTGCGGAAAACAAAAGGTTAGATTGTATTGTATCATGAAAAAGTAGACTAGAAAAAATAAATACAAGGTAATAAACGAGTAAACAGCCCAGTGTTTACGGTTTCCAAAGGGAAAAATTGAAAGTTCTCCGTGTACTGGTGACAAAGGGCTTTCTACTAATATCAACTATCATTTACCCACCTGAAAGCGGCTTCGGAAGCCGTAGGTTGCAAAGCACCCTTCTATATGATGTTTTTAGCTGGGTTTTTGCTGCCGCTAAACGAGATGCACTAGGCAAATAAAATGCATCAGGCTCGGGCAACCTTTGCAACAACTATTGACTGTTCAGACTAAGATAGCTAAGCGAAAATCCAGTTAGCCAGCGGAAACCTAGCTATATAACGAAACACTTAAAGTGCGATCACTAGGGAAACTAGTTAGTTTGGTTTTGCCTCGATTCGCAATGTTTCCCTCGACTTCATCTCGGAAAACATCGTGATTCTCAGGAAAACAAAACTAACTGCTTCCCTCGGGATCAGACATCAAGTGTATGACGCAGACTGTAAACATCTTCTTAGTTTGTGGGGGGTAGGACAGCATGTAGGGATCCGTAAAATTGGAAAGAAAAGGCTAATTGGAGGATATTTGTTTGATTGACAGCCCAATTGACATTTCCTACCCGTGTGTCTTATTATAAGCTTAAGGGTATGCTTCAACGGTTCGATTTTTTTCAAGACAGGCTAACAGCTACACTTGGACCCAAACGTTGCATAAGTGAAGGTAATCGCATGCGAAGGTGTCAGTAAGGGTCCACTAACCTAGCTTATACCTTTCTTGGACCTCTTTATTCCATATATTTCGGCTCATTTGAGTCATCAGATAAGAATCAAGGCGATCAAATTAATTCTTGTACTTGGCCAAGTCAAGACAATATTCGGAACTAGGCGACGTAGTTGAGCAAATGTTTCAAGACTCAGCTATCCCTTTTCTTCTCCTCTACGTGGCCTCAGTTGTGGTTGAATTCATATTTTCTTTCAGTGGTGCAAGAGAGGAAAGTGTGTAGATAAAAATACCGAAGGACCAGATGCGAGAGATGGTGGTTGGTCATCGTGGTCTGAAGACTACACTGGGTGTACTCGTTCGTGCTCGAGTGGAGTGCAATATCGTACAAGACAATGTAGCAATCCTTTGTAAGTTGATAAATGTTTTACAGCCGCAATGCCCATCAAGTGAAGTTCACGCTTGTCGAGGTCCTCGAGGCCTGCACGGGCCGCTCTTCCCTTACACAATGAAGTAAAATCTTGGTTAAACTACACCCTACCGTCACCATCACCTCTACCATCATATCTTTAAATTGTTATCCCCTTCTTTGACTCCAATCTATTTTAATATATTCCTCACACCATAAGTTAAACGCCAGTTATGTAAAACTTAATCGACAACATCACCAAATTTTCAGCGCCACTGACGTCCAGCTGACAACACATGTTCAGTTACACCACTACCTCAACAATAGCAGTATATCTCGCCAATTTCACAAAGAAAAATTCGGTAATGCCAGCTTAATAACAACAATTCCTAATCCTTATACTGTTATAGGCCTGTTAACGGAGGGAAATTCTGTGAAGGAGAGCACAGAGAATACAAACTGTGCAATACCCATGTAAGCAATGTCGTACAGTTTTCCTTGTATGATTTGTATTGATTTTTTATGATCTATGACACCTCAGACCAGAAATAATAATTTATCAAAATTAACATTTATAACTAATATTTGGAGATACGCTAAAGATCCTTTCAGTTCCGATGAATTATTGCTACCAAATAACTTGAAAAACGTTCCATATTCAGTCGATATTTAACCACATCCATCTGGTGACCAATCCATATATTATATCGTATACAATGACAGTAACGATTACCTCATCAAATATCAACAGCATAACCAGTTCTATCGTTTAGCCTTGTGACGATGACCGAAATTTCAGAGACGTTCAATGCGAAGAGAAGAACAAAGAGATGTTTAATGACAAGTTTTTTCAATGGGAATGGCGACCATCGAGCCTCAGTAAGTAATTAAACGATGTGTTTGGAGCGTCCTTACAGTTTAATTTGATTAATATAACTGTGCGGTTCAGACACTACATTATACGACACAACATGACAACATCATTTCTGTGGAGAACGAGATAAGTTATGGTCAACAAAACATTTAGCAGAATGATCTTTGTCATAGCTGCAATAAACTATATGAACTTCAACTTAATTATATGCCCATCGAGTAAAACCATATATTTTTGGGGTCTACACTGTAAAAACTGAACTGGTTGAAATAACCTATTTTATTGGTTGTCTCACGCATTCCACCAAGTTTGTAATGGCTGTAACAACCAAGAATCGTGTTATTTAACCAATAAATTTGATTCTTTTCACTAATATTTTTGGTCAAAATGGAAATGTATCTGAGACAACCATTGAAATTGCTCGCTTTAACCAGTCAGTTTTTATAGTGTCGTCATTAATTTTGACAACTCTGAATAATTTTCTGAATAATTCTTAAAGATATTTGTGCACTAGCTAACTTCGAATACGTAAATACCGACATTTCAACCAAATCTCTTTCCAGAAAACAAATGTACACTGGGCTGTTTCATTAAGAACACCAACCTGGGTTACGCCTTTGGTAACGTTGAGGATGGAACAAACTGCGACGAGGACTCTGACGACAAATGCATAAACGGAGAATGTGTCGTGAGTTGTTACAAGCGTTCTCAGTGTTGATAGCTAATTATTTAGAAAATCGTACATAAATTTCCGTTTACTGACCTTATTTGAAACAACATGGTAATACTGACTACATGAGTGCGTGTAACATTTGATGGAAACATTCGAGGCCGACTGTCGGTAACAGGAAAGTGCTAAAAGATGTTAATAACCAGCCAGCATCAAGAGTTCCGATGTTAAACAACAATATATGTTTATTTGCCGTTTTGCTTCGAGAACTTTTGTTATCGATGAAAACAATGAAAGCACGCCAGCTAACCGATATTTCCCTGATATAACTGCACGGGGGATTGGGATAAATTCCCTATTTTTCATTATTTCTTTGCGCAGGGAAATTACAAAATTTTACGCGAAACTCCCACTGTAAAGGAGGATAGTCTATGACTATCTCGCTTTAGCAAGTGGTGACGAGAACAAATGTAACGTAAATGACGAATCTCGCAGCCTTACTCGTATTCGTAGCAAAAAAAAATTAAGTTTCCTAATTACTAAGTAGGTACGTCATTTGTAGACGAGTCTCACCAGATACTCTTTTTTCATAAAACTTTAGCAAAAAACCAGCTCCAGTGAGATCGGCACTGTTAACTCCAGGACCCGTAGGTTTAACTCATGGTGTGAACACCACTCAACACTAGTGTCTCACAGAGGAGTGAGACACGTATACAACTACTGTGCCACCATTGGGTGACACACAGTGGTAGTGCACGTGTTTCATACCTTCGTGACTAGAGAAAACTCTACTTGGCCCGGCAGGGATTCAAACCCGCGACCGTCGGTTTACTAGTCCGACGCTCTACCAACTGAGCCACAGGTCAAGTTGAGAGCTGGTCGCGAAATTGATGTTACTTCGGCTCTTGATATTTCGAAACACATTCTGGTTTCTTCTTCCACATTCTGGTTTCTTCTTAATATTAAACATGGTTTAATTACTGATTACGAAAAAGTCTGTTTCTGCAATCGGCCATGTATATTTAAACTAGCGGTCATTATGAATGCGGTCAATGCTTTCCCTCTTAAGACCAAACTTCTAAGTTCCACTATTCTGATTCCAGCACGTTGGTTGTGATAATATGATCGGTTCGTCGGCGAAGCTGGACAGATGTGGGGTGTGTCACGGCGATGGAACCACGTGTAAATTAGGCAACAGTTCCGTCGAGGCTTTGAAAAAGACAATGGTCGACAAATACAAAGAACAAGGACTCACTTTTAAGAAGACGTTATCTTTGCTTAAAAAACTTGGATACAAACTTCCGCTAAACGATGCTTTCGCAGACACCAATGACATTATATCAGAATTCTATTGGGCGATTATAAAGACAGGATGTAGCGCGACATGTGGGGGAGGTGAGATGGACTTGTGTTGAATTATAAGACGTGGTTTTAGTAACTCAGTTGGAGGCGAATATAGTTCTCCTGTAGTGATCCCAAAAGGAGCTTTATCAGTAGCAACCCCATCGATATTGTATACTTGTATACAGTAGGATTTGACGGAAAAAATATATGATAGTTAGACTTGGATTCAAAGGGTCTCCAACATATCAATCAACGTACTTGTTAATTTATTCTTTATACATTTTGTTCAATCTTTCGGCGTCGGACAACCTCGTGTGCGCAGTACAAGGCCCGGCTGACAATATAACATTTCTCAAGAGTCAGATTCCTTGTGTATGATGCGTGGATCCAGTACGCCCTGCGGGCAAACTGTCACTTTAGCGCGTAATTTGAAATTTTAGTTTTGTCCGTTTGCCCCCAAGTTGGACTGGATCCACCTGTCATACACTAGAAACTTGGCACTAGAATTTTGAAAAGATATAAAACAAACCAATCTGAACCGCCGACCATGTATGTCCAGCGTCCATAGCCAATGAAAGTGAACGGTTCTATTATTTCATTATTGACGCGTTATTTTGTTGGGTAAAATTTCTGGTTAAACGTTCAGTTATCGTAGGCATTAGTAATCATGAATTTATTCCTTATCCTAAAACTTTGTCTACACTGCAGGAACTGAAACAACTAAATCAGAATGTCGCCGTTCAGACGATGGGTCACCTGTAGCCGATACCAACTGTGACGTAAAACAGAAGCCGACGGAAAAAACGATACAATGTAACCTCAAAGCATGCAAGCCTGAGTAAGAAACGAGAAATTATTAACTTTTGTTAAAATTAAAGTTAGTTTACTAGAGAAAGAAAGGAAGCTTTTTCTTGGTCTCGTAAGTTGTAGTTGTTTAAATTTGTACTTTTGGCTAGTTGTCAGCCGAGATTGGCGGTTGATTAGTTAGTTGATTGGTCGATTGGTTGGCTTGTTGTTTGGTTGGCTGGCTGGTTAATTGATTGGCTGGTTGGTCAACTGGTTACTGCGTTGTTTTGTTGCGTCGTGGTTAGATAGAATGGTTGGATGGAAGGTTGGGTGGTTGGTCGGTCGATTGTTGGATTGATTGGTTAGTTGCTGGGCTGGCTTGGGTTAAATAAGTGGTGGTTGATTGGAAGGTTGATTGGAAGGTTGATTGGAAGGTTGAAGGTAGTTGCTCGTTTGGTCGGTGGATCGGCCTGTTTGTCTATTGGTTGGTTGTTCGGTCGGTAGATTGGTCAGCTAATTGGTTGGTTAGTCGTTGGTTAGTTGTTGGTCTGTAGTTGTTCGGTCGGTTAGTTTACTGGTTGGTTTGGCCAGCTTAATCGTTGGTCTGTAGGTTTAAAAGACGTTTAGTAACGTTGGTGGTTAATTACCAGGTTAAGATGCGAATTTAATGTGCAGTCATTTCCCTTATTTTCAATGTTTTCTGCAGATGGAGGACAGACCGATGGGATGACTGCAGTAAGACTTGTAATGGTGGACAAAGAACGAGACACGTGAGATGTGTGGAGATTGTTGAGAGTGAAATCGAGTACAATATAGAGGACGAGATGTGTGATCAAGATACCAAACCTCACTCCAAAGAGGACTGCAATACGCAAGAATGCAATCCCGAATGGGTGGCACAACCGTTTGGTCGGGTGAGTATTTCAAATTAGAAAAAAATCTGGAGAAGATAAGTGGAAAAGATAGGGTTGTATCTAAATAGTGTCAGTTCGTTAATGCCTTTCTGACAAGAGATACGTTTGTTCACTTCAATGTCTAAGTGAGCACCCCATCGGGAGAAAATCCAGAACTATTGTTGACTAGTGAGACGCTACAGTACTTGAGTTACAAGGCTCATGTATGTGACGCGTTAAGATTGCAAATGTTTACAATTGGACACCGTGCTCAGCTCGACATTCTTAAATCGCACCGATCACTGCACCAATTACGCAGACCGTTTCTGATGGAAATTATCCTAAATGTTATAGGTTTGAGGATAGTTTTTTGGTTTGTTGGATCCATAAGCTTCCTTCTTGTAGTAACGCTGGGTATATTCACCACGTCTAATGCGCCCCTGACACTGACGACCAAGAGAGTGTCATGGTTTATGTGAAGCTCCGCCATCCCTAATTTGACACAGTTTTACTTGTTGCCCTTTCTTACCACATAACCTAGTTCATAGTCCAACCATTCAATTTTACCCATTGACTCTGTAGTGCTCCACCAGTTGTGGCCGAGGGGTACAGAGAAGAAAAATAACATGTCAAAAAATCAACAAAGACGGTGATGTGATCGACGTAGATGACGAAAAATGTGTGAACTATGTCAAGCCAAACAGTGAAGAGTACTGCAATGTGCATAATCCTTGCCCCGGAGACGGTAAGCTGTATATTTCTCGAGAAAAGACTCTCGCCTTGGGAAGAGTCTCTAATTCCATTCACTTATTGCACTACTCTCGTGGTTGGTGACGCTTTCCTTACTTTCTGCTAGTTACGTCATCAAGGAGGACGATGTCCCGGGCTTCCTCCTGGAGGGATCAGTTTTAAAGTGCTGATACCGCAAGGTTTTTCAATGTTGCAGTAGAAAAGTAGATCGCTGATGAAAGTACATCTCCTCATGTTTTAATAATGTAAACTATTTTTTAAAGAAGCAATGAATACCTCTGTTAAATGAATACTTTCAAAGCGCTTGCCATTACATTAGGTAATCACAACTGCGTTGACAGAACCCTTGTACATGTACAAATATCTGGAACACAATAGTTACCGGTACCGTTGATATACAACTTAAGAACCTCTGTTGTTTGGTTAAAAAGGGTTTTCAATATGCAGGTAGTGGCACACCAAAGGTTTGTGGACGTAAAACTTCCCGTGGGGAAGAATATCCCCGAACTCATCCTAAAAATCGCACATTCGGCGCGAAAAAGCCTCGTATCCGGATATAAGACCATCCTCGATAATACACTACAAATCTCTTCTTTTTCATTTAATTTCCAGTTGAAGCTAGCCATACCATTAATGTAGTTATTATTTTTTTACCTTCTTGCAGGGCAGTGTGGCGGGAGTTACCAAGACAACAGCGGTTACTTTACCAGTCCTGGCTTCCCTGATAACTATCCCAATGGCAAAGAATGCATGCATTCAATCTCGGTGGCAAATGATAAAGTTGTAAAACTTATCTTCAAAAGGTAAACTAGACCCATCGAAAAGAACTTCTTTACAGAAGAATTACTGTTGCTCAAGTCGACCCAGAAATGCAGCTTTCCCCGAAAACATGCCAAAGCGCAGCAACCAATGAATACTCTATGTGTAATTACACACACATACATTTTACGTACATAATGCACAAACATAAGCTTAGCCCTTTGGCTCAGTCAAACAGTTGAGGTAAAAGAAAAGTATGTACCAAAGTTTGCTCAGGAGTAATTACATGTCCGATACAACACCGACGTAAATATTGTAAAGTACTTATGAAATGACTACAGATAAACATTCAATTTCATCAAAATTAGTGAAAATACAAATGGTTTTCGTCGAGATGACCGAGGAAAAACTTGACGAAAATCAGGAGGATTTTGCATGACATTTATAACCAGCGATTAAACTTTCATTTCCTTTGAATTTTCCTCATGAATTATTGAAGTGTATTTTAATGAGAAAGACATCACTATCAAAATAGCTCAATATAAAGAACTGATGAACTATTTATTTTTCTTTGTTTATTGTATTTTAGCTTCGAGTTAAATGGTGCTGCTAACAACGAGACTGAGGGAACTTGCTCTGGAGACTTTGTTAAAATAATAGATGGCGACTGCAACAGAAGAGGAGCAGAAACGCGTTACTGTGGTAACAGTAACGTCGCGCCCTTTCTGTCAACTGGAAACAAGTTGTGTGTGAAATTCTTTTCAGATGAATCTGCAAGCAACAAAGGATTCAATGCTTCATTTGAAGCCATTGAACATCCAGCAAGACCTAAAGGTCAGAAACAATAAGTAGGCGTAGTGCCCTCCCTGGGCTCTGGCAAAATTTTAGTCCTTCAGTCGGTGTAATGGGGTTCTTGCATTCGGGGGCAAATTCGACGTGTCTGCCTCTTCCGGCCTCTGTCTTTCCCGACGTCTAAGGTTTGGGGGTATTCCACCGAAATATTTTTACATTACGTGAAGCAAAATGACTCATTTCATGAAATCGGCACAAAGTCATTTAATTACTTAAAATAATATTTATATAATTATTATCCGATCAGTCCTATTTTACGCACAATAATGTACATTATATGACTACAAGATTTTCCTTGCCTCGATTTAGGGCATCCAAATCATGGCGCAAGGTGCATATGTCCTCACTTCCTCTCCAAATACGACGCCACTGTCTGTGGTGCGGTAGCAGGCCTTGCACAGTCGCACCCTCTCCGATACTATGCTAACCTAGACAAAGATAAATTTCGATAATCAACTGATTGGCAACATTTTATCAGTCTGTAAGCGGAATTTATTCGCGCCCAGTAAAACATAAGCGAACATGGGGTAGACAAAGTGAGAAGAGGGGAATGGTTGAAACGTGGGAGTAACGCAAATGCCATGACCGAGGCATTGTCGTTTGTTCTTTTGGTTCTCTACTAATAGTGTTGTCAGCACGGGAAATTACGCGGGCAAAAGGAATGGGGAAATATATGAGGTTTGTGTTGTGAAAGCTTCTAGCGTAGAATTTGTTGAATTCCTTTTCATCCGCATCCGATTTTTGCGATTTCACTCTGGCTAACGCCAGACGATCTTATTTATCAAGAGCAGACGTCCTGGACAGTAAAGAGTTAACTCCTTACAATCCCTATGGTTCGTTTTCGAACCATGCAGACTTTAGAATATTACTTGTCTAACGCCTGACGATTTTACTCGTCAAGGGGAGAACCCAAGGTAGGAAAGGAGTTAAACTAGTGTGTCAATTTGGCATTACCAATACGTACGAACAGTGGAGGGCCCGCTAAAGGTAAGCCACGGCGTTATGGGTCGTTGGTCGGACCCAAAGTTCTAACGTTCAACAGCAACGTAGCGATAGGTGGACAAGGGGGCAATTGGCTCTGGGCACCAAATTAAGGAACGTCAAATGGTAATGTCGTAAGAAATTTGTGTAAATATACAAAAATTGAAAAAAACATTGAGAAGGCCATTACGATTCCGTGCCCTGACACTGTCACACCGTCATGTATTCGTTGTTCTGACATTTCAAGTAGGCAGTATGGAATGGGGGCGGAGTGGGGCACAAAATTAGTTTGACTATGGGTGCCGATATTTGACACTACACCATGGACGACTAAACGTGGTACCGCAACAAGTGAAGATTTTTTGAAATTGGTTCAATGCTCTTCCAGAGGCATAATTTCTCAGGAAATTGCTCCAGTACAGCCCTAACTTTCTTCTTTTCCATATCCCATTTGTTTTCAGATCCCTGTGGTTCCTTAATTACTGCAACGGTCGGTCTTCTGGCATCGCCTA
>JBAHVQ010000206.1:414264-428287 GCA_036872915.1 Nanipora kamurai
AGAGCCATACATTGAATAGATTTAATGTTTTAAGTCTGATCTGGGATAACAATAAATCAAACAAACCTACTTCGTGATATTCATGGGCCTATTTAAAAAGGGGGCCTGTAGGCTTCAGCCAAATCAGACTGTAGGGTAATCCGCCACCTGCCTTAACATAGGGTTGGCATAGAACACCCACAACTTTTAAAACCTTCCAAAGCCCCTGTAGACACCTACTGTAGACACCATAATGCGCCAAATAGAAATGAGAGTGTATTCTTTTGGCTGAGCTGCTAAAGAAGTTCTTATCAGAAGTGAAATGCCGCCTCGCTGTTGAACGTGTGAACATAAACGTGGTGTAACAGTGAAAAAGGTCATTATCAAACAAGTTGACTGACTTAACTGGCTTAAGCAAAACAGCGAGGAGTTGACTGAGTAGAGCGGATAAATACAAACTGACATTGTGTACTAACTTGGCGTCGATCATATCGATCAAGCAGACACTGGGTAATTCAACTCTTAACCGAAAAAAATCGAACATAAAAAGCCATATAACCAAACTGTCCGTCCTTCTACTCTTAAGATGAACATTTCTTGACCTTTATAAATGTTTCCCAACACAAAAACACGCACGACTAATAGAAATAAAATTTGCATTAACCTTCAGCCATTTTTACAATAAAAAATCGTCCAAAAATAAACATGCAAGATAAAACAGATGAACGCGAAGAACTTTCGCAGTAACCATAACAAAATCTGTTTCGTTTTGAAATCATTTATCTTCAATTCTCGGCACAAAATCGAGCTTATAGGCAAGATTAGTCTGCTGCCTTAATGGAGATCGGTAGCAATTAGAGTAACGTATCGGTACGTAGCATAAATTTTAAAAACTTTGTTATTATATTAATTTTGATAATTTATAGAATGTTTACGCAATGTTTGATTGATATTTTGATTAAAACGACTAAAACTTTGGTAAAGAGAAATAGACAGATCATACAGACACATTGACCTACAGACAGACTACAGACAAATAGATCATACATAGACCAAAAAATATATGGAATCACAGACACAGACAGACACTAAGACACAAAGACACACAAACACTCTTAAAACGCAAAGAGACTCACAGAAACAGACACGTTGACAAAGACATACAGACACACAGATACACAGACAGATAAAAAGACATACAGACGCAGAGATACACGAATGCACTTCAATAGGTACAGATACACAGACATACAGAAAAGGTAGAGAGTAAAAGAGAGAGAAAGAGAGAGAAAGAGAGAAAACAAGAGAGGGAGATAGACTGACAGAGACCGGGGGCCGGCGGCACGAAATTTAAGTCGGGGAGCGAGTCGAGTTGTACAATGCCATAATTATAGACTAGTACTATATTAGTATTATATAGAGATATATAGTAATGGAAAAAAAAACTGGATGGTGTAGTGTAGGATATATATCATTCCTACACTCGAAAATTTCCTTCACCACTTATAAAGATCATTTGGATGGTGTAGTGTATGTGTTATCAACAAAAAGTTGCTGAACGATCCGAGTGAGTTAAGTACTATTGGTTCAATAGTCTACCAAGTTTGAAGTACTCACCCGGGGTCGGGCGCAAGGCTAGCACTACGTCATTTCAATATAGATCAGTTTCGCTTCCTGCTATTTTGGGGAGCAAGGCCTCCACTTTAAAAGTTGGGGGCGACCACCCCACTTACTCCCCTCTGCCGCTGCCCCTGGAGACAGAGAAAATTTGTGGAAACTGTTATTTTCAAATATTTTGTTTCTTCGTTTATTTGTGTCAAAGTAGGATTCTACCGGTCATTAACCTGCTTTGTTTTGGTTAATGGTCGACTCAACTATCACCGCTGCGGAGGATTATTTTAATAGAAATATTACCACATCCATAGTTTCTAACCAGTTTTATCGAAGGTATTTGTGTCTACGTAAAAAATTCATTACAGTCAATATGTATGTGATTATATGAATTCAAATTACACATGGTAATTTAGCATTCCACAAGTGTACTTAAATTCCTAAAGTATTCTTAATTTCGAATTCATAAAACTCTTAAGTTTGTACTGGAAATGAAGCATTCCTTATGTTCTTCATTCCTGTTTATCCTATCTCAAGGATTTCGCTGTTTACTCTACCGTAATCATGCAAGTTATGTCTGGTACAAATGCAGTTCTTCTTCTGCTGATATTTGTCACACTTGGACACAGTGCTCCTGTAAGTCAGTTGTGGTTTATTTCTTCCTCGTTCTTTAATCAGAGTTAATTTCTCATCTTAATTTCTATCAACTGGTTAGAGATCCTCTCATGGTAAAGGAAAACCAATTCAAGGAAATGCACGTTCTTTTATCCAAAGAAGTATGCTTTAGATATTTTTTCATGTGTTCTTTCGTTATGCGGTGCTGTGTTGCACTGCCTTGAGTTGTGTTACGTTGCCTTCCGGTTTATTGTGGCGTGTTGCGCTATGCTGCGTGGTGTTGCATGTGTTGTGGTGTGTTTTGTTGTGTTATGTTGTTTGTAACTGTGTTATGCTTTGCTGTGATGTTGCCATAGTGTTATGTTGTGATGTTTATAGTGTCGTTTGTGCTGTGCATAGTGTGATGTGTTATCATTGAGTTGTGCTGAGCTGCGCTACGTTGTGTTGCCTTGTGCTGTGTTGTGTAACGCTGCGGTTTGTTGGGCAGTATTGTGCTCAGCTATGCTGTCGTGTTTTTAGTGTTGTTAGGTATTGTGTGGTGTCGTCTTGCCGTATAGTGACGTGACACCCTTGCTTCATTCTTGTACTTAAAACGTTGTTTTGTTTTGTCAATATGAAGCATGAACATACACGTGACAATTAACAACTTATTTCTTTTTCAAGTTTGCCCAGCAAAAGTCAAACTAAACTGTTTGAACATAATGTACTCCAAGCCATGCAACTATAACTACGACTGTTCCTATATTGGACCACAAATGCTTTGTTGCCAAACTGGATGCTCAGGAAGCTCAAAATTTATGTGCATCCCTGAAGGTGAGTGTAGGTGCACATGCGTGTGCGAAACGACGACATTGAATAAAAACCAAGTCAGTTTTGTTCAGATATAGCTAGTTCAATATTTTGATTGAAATAGTCTGATATTTCTATGACCTTGTTGAAAATTTTAAACTGCAAAAAAACTTTATGCCGTTCCCTCTTTTAAGTCTACTCTTATATTTATATTCCACATTTTTTTCGAGCAACCTCAACTGTCAGCCAGAAATTTCAGAGGAAACCTTGCAGCAATCTAATTGTAGAGTTCCCGTGGTTAACATGAATGGAAAATTTCACGATAATCCGAAGATCCCGAAATTTCCTCATAATGTTACCCTGAAAATGATTTTGAAATCAGTGGTTCACATATCGCAAAAAAAATTCTCTTATTATATCCATTACGTGTACTTGCTATATCTGAACTGCACAGTATAAACTGTGACCACATATGGATGAGATTAGGATTTGACCCACGTGTGATCACGTATATGAATACCTGTAGAATTTTGAAAACTGGGCCGACATGCGGATACGAAATATGGCAGTGTTCCTGATACGTCCATTTTTTTAGTATTTCTTTTGACAACACCATTTATTTTTCCTACTTTTGAGCTGGAAAATCCCACAAGCAAAGGAATAAATATAGAATTTGTTTTCATTTTTCAGCAAACAGCAAGTGTCCTTATCTCCAACCAGCTTATTATACCGGCATGAAGAAATGCCATGTGGACAGGGACTGTGACGGAGGGTTCAACTGTTGTTTGAACATTGCCGGCGAAGGGTTTTGCCATAAACCTAGCCGACGAGAATTACAAAAAAGGGAACGAATCTAAGCTTCCACAAAAGAAAGCTAAGGAAATGTCAAGACTTACGATGAAGATCCTAAGAGATTGTTTAGGGTTTATGAATTTGTTGAAGAAAAATTGAAATTCAGGGGCGTGAGAGCTTTTAAAGTAAGTTGTCTTTCCCGAAAAAAACGGAACCATAAGGATTGAAAAAAATATCAATATCTTCAATGATTGAAATTTTCAATCTTCCGAGTTAGAGAGAGCATCAACTCATCACTGCCTTATAAAAGTTCATTATTCAACAGAGAGTTCAAAAGGAATAAATTACGTTTTGTTTTACCAGTATTCTACATTTAAAAGAGCTTTTTCTACCTCGAAAACGGACACATTTTAGTTTTCATCCCATTAAAAAAGCTTGGCGAGCACGTGCCCCTGGTAACTCTCGGTTTCTACGCCCTTATTGAATGTTAAAATATCTCACTCCAAAGTACAACTTGAATTCTTTGGTTTTTTGTAAAGATAGCTTTACGTATAACGTTATACATCCGATCAATTTAGTAGGACACAGTCACCCAAATTGTAAATATTATACATACATGGACACAAACTCACATATTACATATGCATGAAATTACATATACATATTCAAGCGCTTGACAAACTAAAGTTCTAAATTTTTCAAGGAGTTAGGAGACTTTAGTACGTACAAGTAAGTTGTACCACTTTGATCAACAACGGTAAATACGAATGGTTCGACGTATATTCTAAACAAAACGTCTTTTAAAAAGTAAAAAAAAAAACTTTGTTAAAGAAAGTGTATTCCTGTCGTAAACATTATATATTAACGCAAGTGGTCCTATTCAAGAAAGTTAATTGCATATTTCACAACGATTATGTCTTTTAAAATCTTATTTCAAAAAAGTCTGTTTAACTTGACTAGCAGGGGACGGTTGTATAAAAAGGTAATTAACTTTAATCACGATTAGTTCTTAGTTTTAGCCAATCAGGATCAGAAGATAAGAATTTAACTACGTTTTAATCACCCGATAGCTGACTTAATCATGATTAAGAGTTTTATACAACCGGGCACTGGTCGGATTATATTTTGACAATTTAGTATCAAAGTTATCATTGATTTGGTCTGTGATTACTCATTGAATCAACAACCTGCTTAAACTTTGTTTAAACACCAGCTGGAACGGTTAGACATCGACAATTTGTCATTGTGGCTCGAATATTTTGGCCATTCATCTGTTTCTTTGAATTACTCATATGGTTCACCAGCAAGTTCCACTGTACTGTAATTTTATGAGCAGCCTTACTCTTGGATGGACAACTGAACGGTAATCAAAATACCTATGAGGTTCTGACAGATAAGACTTTAAGGATAAATACACATGTGAAGCCGTCAAAGGATGAAGAGAACAGCAATTAACACCAACAGGTTGAAGCTTAAAGCAATGACTGACGGTAAATGAAACGACCGCTGACGCCGCTGTGTCATTTTCGCATTAAGTAACGGGAATGTGTGATAAACGAGCTAAACACATTTTAAACGGGAAATAGCGGGTCATCGCATGAAGTATAACGAACATCTGTTATCACTTCCATGCATGACTGAATAGCCAAATTTGGCCTTTGAGTACTTCTACCTTTGATTAAAATCTATAAAACCAGGACTAACATTTAAACTAGACAATATGTGCAGTTAAAAAAGAAAGCATGTTTCATGTAGATTATTGCCAGGAAAGTATTAAACAACAACTAAAACAAAACAATTAGAAAACGGAGGTAGGATGCAATTCTAAAGTTAACCTTGCAGATTAAACGCTAAATTTCTAATGTATAATGGCTCTGTTTCTGTCTCTCGAGCAGCAATTTGCAAGGAACTCCATATCAAATGCTAAATTATCATCCCCTACACAATTTTTTCACAGATACCGACATTATATAGGAGAAGTAAGAGAACGAAAATTTTCCCAAAACTTCTAAAATGGCTTTTAGGTTACGATTTTTGATATTTACGACTCTGTATTATCAGGTAAGTGATTTTTAAATGCTTTTGGGTACAAATAGCTGCAAGGCAACGATGTCAAAACGGTTACACGGTCAGATTTTAGAGTTAGAAATTCAATTTCTTGCTGCTTCAATAAATTGGTAACGACGTCCCCTGCCCATTTTCTCAAAGAAGGGGTTGTCACAAGAATTGCCGTTTTGCACACACAACGCCAATGGTCAGGTTTTGGTTCACTATATATCTTCCCCAGTAAAGTATTGGGAGTCAGAAACTGACATCAAATGTACTGACATATGATATAGGAAAGAAATAAAAACATTAAGAAGCGACTGTGTATTATAGCTTAGTGATAATGTACGATTAATGTATGATTCGCGATTCCTCTCGATTATTAACACAGAAAACTGACTATGCAGGATTATATCAGTAACCTTGTGATGACTTTAACCACTGGCCTACAAGGATCGACCTGATGCGCGAAGGCTACATACCTGTGCAACCACGACCTTCTGAGTTCTGATTACTAGCGAGAAGCTTCAACCATGCATTGAGCTACATCAACTCAGATGCCAAGCGTAATTGGGCAACAGATGTGTACAGTCAGTAACTTTCTTGAAACCGTTGAGATAAATTAACCATTTTGCCACAATAAAGTCCAACATCGCGAGAAAGGTTAGAAAGTTTGCTGGTTTAAGCTGTCATTCAAATAAACCAATATTCTTTCTTTGTATAGATCGTCCAAAGTAACGATACCGATACTGTACTGACCAAAAGAGGTTCGTGGTTAAAATCATGCTTTTGCCATACGAATGAATGTGTGTCCAATTTCTGTTTTAAGTTGCTTATAACATACTGATTTCGTTTCATGTCCAACACATTTTGTTTTAGATTTGTGTCCTCCGACGTCAGGACTCAACTGCTTGAATGTGCTATTCTTATTTCCTTGTAAGACGGATGGGGATTGTGTTCGTAAAACAAGCATGGTTTGTTGCCCAACAAACTGTCCTCATTACTCGAAATCAATGTGTGTCTCAAGAGGTAATGTAGCACAATTATTTGGGTTTGTGAGGTTTTCTGCGTGGTGTAAATAGTATAAGTTCGTGAGAGGACTTTCCAGGCAAAACCACAATAATTTTAAACTATTCAAGCGACCATTTTCATAAGCAAACCAATTACGGTAAATTAAAGGTATAATGGATCAATGAAGAAGCTAATCAACAAACTTTGTTCAGGCTATTTTCTTAAAAGTAGTAAATATCAAAAACTGTTGAAGGTAAGTCAGTCACAGGTTTATCTGGCTCGTAAAATGACCGAGCAAACTGACAATAGATCTTGCTGTTCAAACTGTGGCAAGTCAAGATGAAGAACTCTGAGCTCCAGACGGGACTCGTACCCGCAATCTTCTGAATGCAAGTCAGACGCTCTGCTGCCTTTGCGTGATTATTTAGTCACTAGAAGCCAGACAGCAGCAAAAGGTTACTTCCGGCAACTTGATTCGTCCCACGTTTAAATACTGATAGTAACCTTGCTCTGCCATCTATGTTCTCGTGTCTCACTGCCTGGCTAGCATTCAGAAGGTTGCGGCTTCGAGTCCCGTACACTGAACTCTATATAGAGTTCAGCGGTCCCGCATGGAGCTCACACTTTTTTCGAGTTCTTGGCTTACTATAGTTCCAACAATAAGATACATTTAAGCCTTTGACAGTATCAAACTGCAGTTTCCAATGTTAAACTAACAAATCAACTGACAATGTTTTACGTTTTCAGCGACAGACTATTGCCCGTTTCAAACACCTTATCATCTCGATCCGAAAGAATGTCGAAGTCAGAAAGATTGCGGGAAGGACACAATCTGTTGTAAGGATGTTTTAGGGAAAGGGTATTGCCATCGGGCGTAAGGTAGGGAAATAAAATGTATTATTTACTTACTTAAATATTACGGTTATATTCTATTACGAAATTATACCTAATTTTTTAATTAATTATTTAATTATTTCAAAAACGAGTCTTTCGTTTGTTTTTTTGTAGCTATTAACCTACAATTGCACTGTCTTTGCCTTCAACAACAGATGATTTCTTATTGATAAAGCTCCGTGTTTGTACATTGTCATGCTTTGAAAAAAGCGATGCAAATTAGCTAGTAAAATCTACCCAGTAACAGATTGAGAACCCTCTAGTTTCGTTGTGCACCTAAATGGTGGCATTTATTACGACTTTTACGGCACATAAGAAGCCAGAGTTTGGAGAAAACGAAATATAATGGACAAAATACTTCTCATTCACGTCACAATAACACAAATATTGTCCTACAGAAACGTTATACAGTTTAATGCATTTAGAAAAGCTAGCAGTTTCTATTAAGCTTCGCTGTGGAATTGAAAGATAATGGTCCGACTAGTTCAGGGTTAAGATTTTTGATGAGTTCTTAAATAATTTGCACGGCGTCCTATATCACACTATAAGTCTGTAATGAAGCTTGACTCCATCTTTTTCTTGAAAGTGGCCACTTTGATCAGTAAGAAAGTGCACGGTGAACAGAATTAAAACCAACGTTATCTAATTTTGCCATACAGATGAAAGCTCTTCGTTGGCTTGTAGCTGTCATAGAAACGATACAACTTCCTGGTTGCAGACACAGGACTGGACGTGATGAGAACGAGAGAAGATTGGTTGATTGCAACTGCAACAGTCATTCAACGTGCATCTGTTAGCGTAATAGTGTCCATCCGTTTTATCGTGGGTCTAATAGAACGACTAGTCAGGCTACCGTTGCCTGCTCATGGGGTTTATATTTAGCCTATATCTTCAGTAATCAAACTTACATCATTCCAGAAATGGTTGCGTTTTTTCGCTAACTAAAAATGCACAAGTGAGAACATTCTGAATATAAATTCTTGAGACTCGCCATGTCGTGTTCCTTGTAAATCTTACTTATCACAGACATATCATAACTCCTCATAAATCTTAACTACCAACGGATCTCCCTTCATCCGAAAATATTACGTGTCTTTGCATGAATCGTTTGCTATGTCATTCTTCTGTTGACACTAAAGTTTTGAGTCAAAACTACGTTGATGAGACCATGCAAACAGGGGATCATAATTCCACTCGTTCTCCTGGTTTCCCTCGTTATCTCTTCCAGTCACAAGGTTCCGTACTGTTAACTCAGCTGAGAATAACTCTCTCTCTTGAAACATAGGTTCGTCTGCAAAGTTACCGAGACATATCACCAATACGAGGACAACAACGATAAAAAAGATCACAGCGATGCCTGCCAGTTGGCCATACAGTAGTTTTTTCCGAGGTGAAGGATTTTCTATGTAAAAAGGAACAGACAAAGCGACGAAAACCCAAGCTTAAACAGAAAATATTTTTTGAGAACAACTGATGAAAATTTACATTCCTTGGTAAAGATTGTCCTCTAATAGTATTGGTGATTGAAATACTTTAATACCACACTGCAATATTTAAAATATTAGTTATGAAATAAAATTATGCATCTGGTGGTTATGTAATAATAGTTGAACTCGGAGTTACCGAAGTATTAAACTTTTTTAACTCCTTTCAATATAAAGAAAATATTTAACAGAAACGAAAAGTCATTTGAAGTGTAGATATATAAGTAGATGAGGTGTAACTACCTTTTATCACTTAAAGACTTTGCTTAATTGGTCGAGACTAAGATCGGCGAGTCACTGGAAACATCGAGCGACTGAGAGTGACACAGCATGTTAAGTTTGTGGTTCCAAAGGTCAGTGGTGGGTGCGTCTGACCGGTTATGACAAGGTCACTATCATTTTTCAGAGGATTTGTGCTTAACGAACCTATCGATGATTATCTGTAATGAATTTAAATCATCGTCATAATGACTTACTTTTCCTCCACCCCACGAAATACGTTGAGTCTACCGTAAGATTTCCAATATGTCCAGATTCCACGGCAATTTTGAGACAATCTAATGCTATGTTGGGATCTGAGCTCGAACCAGGACTCATCTTTATCTCTAAATTAGCAATCACACTGCCTTCCCTGCAAGAGGGGTAAACACAAATGTACAATGGAACAAAAAAAACAAGGTAGGTTAAAAATTATAAAGTTGCAGATGTGAACATGTTACTGGTCGTATATTGACAAATTTTCACACTTATAAGTAAGTAAATATTCTCTAGTTAAACTGCATAACCCCATCAGGTACAACTAAGTTGTTCTCCCTAGAGGTTCGGTAAGCTAACCATCCCTCATGGATTTAGTGTTACTACAGACAGAAACCAGAATATCCGGTGAAAACCTTCGATGTTTGGTAGAGTTAAACTGGACAACACTCTTCTTACATGTGACTAAAGTAACTTTAATCAGAAAATTGCACCGTACCGAATCCTAGAAACTTATCCTAGAATCCTAGAATCGAATCCTAGAAATTGAGTTGAGAGACACGTACACTACCTCACTACCAACCAGCAGACTATATTCAAGTGACCTGGAAACACGAAAGTGGGATGAGACTAGTTTTCAAATAGACATCCATTTCCAATTTGCTTTACTTCATATCATGCTCCTCCAGAGCCTTGTTCCAGCTGGCGCGTCATGAGCTATACCAGATTCTGTCCTTAACACCTTTCCCTTTGTTGAATGCTGACACAAAGTTTCAAACAGTTTCAATAAAGACACAGAACGTTACAACTTATTAAAGATATGAAACTGGATTTTTTATTGTTTTACTAGTCCCAGGCCTTTTGCTTGCGGTCAGACCTGGATTGTGAAGTTTGGCCAGCTACCTACACTTCTCTTTTCTCACCTGAATGATATCACTTGACTTCCCAGATAATGAAGCTCAGAGGTCATTATAGAGTTAACCTGGAAAATGATAAAAAAACCCCTTATTAAACAGCTGCTTGGCGAGTTCTTCAATCACACGGTCACTGTTACAATACGGCCAAGATGCGAGAGAATGTGTATACCGTCCAAAAATATTTTTCACAATTCAAATGTTGTACACAGAAACTTCTCTTACCGCTGTTGTGACGGCTAAAGCTGTCTCACGAAACGCAGGAGAGGTTTCATTGCCCAAATCTGAACTGAAGTTGAGGTTTGTGATTCGTATTTCTGCGATAAATGTTTCTGTGAAAGTGGTTGAAATAGTAGATGATGTTCTGATTAGCCAGAGGTAAAAATCCTTAGCAATTAATCAACGGCTGGAAAATACAGGATGATCATAAAACAATAAAAAGCTTTGTTAAACTTTCCCAAGCGCCGGAGGTTCTACGCACAACATTATGACTAAGGAAATGGTCTAACCACTAGACTACAAGGACAACTTAGCGAAGGTTACACCGCAATTATTCACATAGAAGTTGTCATAAGGAGCGTCAGGGGTCATGGTTTACAAAACTTAAATTAGCGGGGGTCTGCCCCCATTTCGTACCAGTTTAAGTCGCTTGCATTACATGAAACCTGTTGAACAATTAAATTATTGCCTAGTAAGTATTTATCAACTTATCAACTATCTTTTAACAACTAAGGCATTCTTCAGGTGATATCAACCAACAAATTTCTTTCTGTGGGAGGTATGCCAGATATTTGGCACCACCAATAATTTAAACTTAGCAACGCCACCGATTATTCACAGAAGTCTCACCGCCAAGAATATATGTAATGGCGACGGTTTGTCTCACATATTTGAAATAAGGTGCGAAAGGCCCTTTTTAATTATTGATATAGCAGGATAAGGGAAATTTACATTTTAATTTGAGGTCGTTTTAGTGCTTTTGGCAGCCTAACTATTTGACAAGTCTTACTCAGATTTTTATATATTTCTGCTAATAACTAGTACCCTGGAATGGTATAACTTACATTTTATAGAACTTAATGGTTTCCATGAATGTGGTTTTCTTTTTTAAATTAGCTGAGGTTAAGTAAATTGTTCTCTTTGATGATACCATTTGCGGCAATGAATAATCAATAGTCATGCACTTTAGTTTTTTATTAGTACGTTAGACGCAGAAAAAATTTCCCATTGTTTATCATCTGTAGAAAGATATAAACTACCACACAAACAAGGACAAGATAGCCATTTCAATATATGAACCAAAAAAGAAAGAAAAAATTGTGACTAGTTATAAATGGAGTACATACTGTTGGGTCCTTTATGCACTGTTTCACTCGAAGATAACTTGAGGAAAACTGAGGAAGAAGACGTTGATCTTTGAGGTCGAATTGACACGTGTAAGGTAGATACATTTGGCAAGATCGCGAAGTCTTCCAAAACAGCTGATGCAGTTAATACATTTGAGGTTTGTTGAATAAAATATGATTCCGATGTACCGGAATGGATACGAGAAATTGTTTGGTTTCCAAACGATTCTGGGAAAAATCAGCAAGTAAAATAAATCATAGAAAAGCAAAATTTCCCAAGCACGGGAAACATAGTATAGTATTACTTTGTCGTGAGGGGTTATTTGTTAGACAAATAACGATATGCCTTACTTTTGGATGATATAACTAAAATCCAAAGAACAAGAGCAAGGTGATAAACCACTAAATTCTTCTGCTTCCAGTCCATTAGAAAACGCTATAAAAATTAAATCAGAAGATAGTTTTAAACAAAATAACAAATATATTGAAAAATTCGCTCAGGTTTCAAATCGTGTTCGAATTAAGTTAGTCCACGTTACCTTATGCTCTTCTGGGGTTTATGCCACACGGAATAAGTCGGAATAAATTGCTTCCGAAGAATTCCTAGGTCTATTGGTTCAACCTTTCATTTCTAAGTTCTGTTCAATGAAGGTTCTGTTTACTCACGGCTTAACATATATGTTTAATATTTTACTACGACAGAGCAGGAGGCGTGTTAAAAATAATGTCCACGACGAAACGAAACCTTTGTTTAGATGATCACATAGTATTCTCCGGAATCCTCTCGCTTAGCTCATGTAAAAATTTGAAAAATTTTTGTTACTAACCTGAGTACAGAGTCAATATTGCATCTGCCATCACACATCATCGGTATTCGTAACACGAAGACCTCGCAAAACTTTCCTATACGCTTAAAAAGCTCCGCAAGTAATTTTCTTAACCTCTCTCAAAGTAATTGACCAAGCAGCAGATCTTAAAATTAAATTACGATGGACATTTACTTCATCGTTTTTGGAATTCTGGGCTCTGGTTCACTACTTGTTATTGTACACACCTAACTTCATTAGAATAAATTATTTAAAGCAGGTCTTTTCTCAATACATCACCAGGTAAACTATAGATACAATAAAACTTTTCCGCTTGTTGCCTTAGAAACGACGCGGTTTCGCAGTTGTCGCAAAAATTTGGCCTCGATCAAAAAAGCTGTTTAGTAAGGAGACAGCAATAGCCAGCGTTTTCCTCGAGCTACCTAACGTTAGTCGACTTCAATAACCAGAGTGCTTTTGAGAAGCCCTAATTGTGATATTGATCAACGGGCACATTGTTTTGGCTTGTCCAGTCATATTCTGGAATATGTAAACAAACCTCAGTCTGTTTCAACTTAACGTACGAATTATTTATGTAATTGTGCAATCCAAAGAATAGAAAAGTTACTATTCCATTCAAATAGATGAAACAGATCAGAAAAGACACAACTATCGTCCACGTTTTTCTTTGGTTTGCTACACAGGTATAGTTTCCAAACAAATCTGTCCTTTTGACATTCGTCGTTGTTTCACATTCTTCACCTGAAAAACGTTTCTTCTGCATGTCTTCCTGGAGAGGTGTGCGGAATAAAGGTAATGTTAATGTTACACGGGGTAATTTTCCTTGCAACTTGCAACGCACTCTCGGTGACAAAAAATCGTTGTTTGTCGCGCAGCGTGTCTGACGTTCGCATGCAATTTACTCTGTAACCTTCAACATATCGGTCATTGGTCCGTCTGTGATTGGCTTTTTTCCACAGCATTGCAAGATAGGTTGCAAGAGGGGGTGTTGCACGCTGCAACATTTCGTTCTGAGACAAGTTGCAAAAATGGGGTTGAGACAAGTTGACATAATGAGATGTTACACGAGCAATTTCTTCTGCAGCTTGTCTCGCAACGCGTTTGCGTTGCAAGTCTCAAAATAATTACCTCGTGTACTACGGCTTTAAGGCTAGATTTACGCGATCCGACTGTTGCATACGAATGTTCAACCTAGCGTGTACAATTAACTCTTAAAAGGACATTACTTGACTGAAAAATGG
>JBAHVQ010000206.1:441141-476332 GCA_036872915.1 Nanipora kamurai
ATGAAGAGCTTGTTATTTGAATTAAAGCTTTACATACAAATTTACCACAACCCAATTTACTAGTTTATGGAGAACTTATTTGAATTAAAATTGGACATATAAATTTACCAGGACCCAATTTACTAGTTTGTGGAAAGCTTGTTATATGAATTCAGACCGATTTGACGTACAAATTTACTGGTACCCAATTTACTGGTTTATGAAAAACTTATGTTTAAAGTCTGTTTGAAAGGGTACAAGATTGTAGCTTAGCAACTGATAGCACATGCTCAATGCCTACTGTAGGCAAGGGAAAGAAGGTTCTGCTTGCAGGGTAAACTATTTTTACATGCATGTAAAATAAGTTATTACAGTACCCTAATAAGTTCCAAGTTTTTCAAATCTCCACCACTTTTCAAATCTTTTATAGCATTGTTATGCATTAATAAGACCTGTTTTGAATGAGCATTTGAATAACAAACAAAAACAAATTGATTATATTACAACTATACTTTCAGTTATAGTTTTTGACTACCAGATAGCAAGGCATTAGGGACAAACTATAAATAAAATTTTACTTTTGAAGGGAATGAGCAACTTTTCTGAATTTGTTCTGTTATTCTAACTTTAGGCAAAATTTTTTTCTTAACATTAAGTTCACAAAGAATTTTTTTATCTACTGCTAAACTATCACAAAACAGGGCTTGTTTATGTATTCTGTGCTGCATTTTTATCTGTGTGTTTTGTAACATGATAAATCCCATTGACTCATACTGTATAGTATGTAAATTATACCTGGTAATTCAGTCAGACTACCGTACACTTTTATTAGTACTGTAGGCTACAACACATGGTAATTAGAGTTTCAACTTTAGCCATTTGTAGCAACTTCTACAAATTTCATTATAATCTGACACAAAAAAAATACAGTTTTTTTCCCAAGGATCTGTATAAAATTTCAGTTTTACAGAGTGTTTTGTTCCCTAAATATTTTTTTAATTTAAGCAGCCACTACAGTGATGATTGTGGGGTCCACTGGAATACATATTTACCTCTTTTCTCATAACCTTGCACATTGAGAAAACACCACTTGGAACCTATAATCAGATACAGTAACAATATCACTTCCATTAAAATAAACAATATCCATTTAATATTTTCATATCTGGCTTGGTTTGATGGCACCAAAGAATACAAAAGTTAATGCCAAACAATATCTAAAATTTCCCTCTTTATTCATGTTTGATTCAAATTTTTATTCTTTATTCATGATTTTATCATATTCTCTTTATTCATGTTAAAATAACCGATTCTCATTTTTAAATAATTTCAATTCATGTCTTAGATTTATGCCTGGGACATTGAGAACAGTACTGAATTGGCTGTATTCCTTTATAGATATGTATATTTATATTCCTTTATATATGTATATACATGTATCCCACTGTTTTTTTTCAAATTATTATTTATTACGTAAGATTTTTTATAGGTCAAAATCAAGAAGTTCACTTGTGTTTAGTGCCATTTTACAACCATCGCACTCTTCGTTGTGCCTGTTAATTGAAGTCGAAAAGCGGACGAATATTCTATAATTTTTCCTCAAGAAGAAAAGATGAAATTAATCCCTTTTCGTAAGGGTATTGATTAAATGTCTTCGCTCTGTTGTACCTCTTTAGCGTTGCATGAAGAAATGTCAAATACTGGCTCTGGATCATCTTGTGACTATTGAAAGATAAAAAGTACGCACTGGTATGATACTGGAAAGTAACTTTTTAGCAGTAGATAAGTGATGGGTACGAGTGACTGCTTAAAGTAAATCATAAAGATAATTCTCGCCGGTCACTGTGCAAAACATTTAAACTGTACGTACCAAAACAAGTTTTCTGTCCAGCTCGCTGTTTTTCTCTTCTTTTAAATATTTACGGCTCTTAAAGAGCGGCATCGTTCCAGTGTTCCTGCTGGATGACGTAGATAACGTGAGTTAAAGTTCAAAGCAAAAATAAAAAAGAACTATGCACAGCTGCGGTTGAAACTAATCATTTCCGATATCTACCATCGCACCTTCGGCCATGTTTTTGGTTGTTTTTAGTTACCAGTTCGTTAATGTGCACTTACGAGCACTGCAGCTAAACGCGACAAAATTACGTCAGTTTGAGTTTTGTGGAGTCATCACGAAACCTAACCTCCCCCACACTCTAATGGGGTCTGATCCCATGGAAATGAAGGCGGGGGTGGCTACTTAATAGGAAAAACTATGAAAGCTGGCTGGGGAAAGAAGATATCAGATTAGTACGGAGGGGTGAATGGAACTATGTGATGGTCATAATACCAATACATGTATTAACTCCCATAGCAATTCCATTGGTGTGACTTTTTTAACTATTCCAATGTATCTAGATGTTTGGCATACAGTGCATGTACTAGGATTGCCAATATACTGAAATCTCTGATGGGAAAAAGATGCACCGCAGGTGGAATAATTTTGTAATGCAAAAAAATTTCTTTATGCTTACTGGAGGAAAACAAACAAACAAACAAACAAAAGAGCTATTAAACTTTTCATTACAGACAGCGCACTTTTCATTTAGCAAATAATTGTTGTCTTGAGATCTTGGTGTCTTCATAGTCGATCTAGATAAAGGCTGAAAACTTGGCAAATTTCAAAGCACTTACAATGAGCTTAGACTTTGTTGGTACAGTTATCACCATCCACAAATCTTTTGTTTTATGCTTATTAACATTTAATAAGCATGGTTGAGTGATTGAGCAACAATTTTGCTGTTGGATGATTGCTTCATTATTCCAAAAAATACATTGTCCACACCGTGCACAAGTTTCCAAAAAGATGAACAGAAAGATAGAACAAAGATTCTCGTCCAGTTTCTAAACCATATCTTGATTGACTATGATGTCATTTCTATTTATCACCTGTCTTGAAATGTACATCCCCAAGGGCACATTAAGGTGAAAAGTTTTGATTGCAAAAAAAGTTTTGGTTGGGAAAAAAGACTATTTACCATCTTACAAGAAAAGTTTTGATATTTTCCACAATTTGGAAGATCCTATAAAAATATCACCTTGTATACTGATAAGAATGTCCATTTTTCCAGGGCTATTCATATTTACAACAGCTGAAATAAAATTTTATCCTCAGAATTCTTGAAGTTAACCACATTATGTACAGCAATTCACTTAATATAATTCATATGTTTAAAATGTGCATAGCATGTCTCTTGACTTTTCAGAACTGAGAGGTATTTGGTATTCATTAATAATTTATTTATTCAATCAACTTGGAGCAGCTTTACACAGAATAAGGCAGAATAAGGCAGCAAAATGGGATTTTTATCTGAGCATCTTGACCCCCATGGTTACAGGCCTGGTTTTTTATGCAAACCCCATGCAGCTTATCCAGTGGATAAGTCATGGTGAGTAAACACCAATATCTAATTTTTTAAGGTACTGTAGCAATAGGGTTATCTCATATTGCTTTGCAAAAGTAGCATATATCTGATTTTATCACATTTTGAATTAAGATGTGAAATATGTTGCAACTAAGATGTAAATTGTTAATAAAAACTGAATGAAATTGAATTTAGTCACCAAACCTTTTTATACATGATTTATCGGGGATTATAATGGTATAAATTTTAAAACCATAAGTTAAATGTTAAAGGACCTTAAACGCTTGAAGCCAACCCATATATTTTTCTTTTGGTAAATAAAACAGTTGACCATTGTATTTTCCATAAAATTTGATTTTGTAATCACCTTCCATGATGAATTAGCTAAGTTGATATATGATAAGTTGTTATCATATTACTTGGGGCACAATACAAGCTCTTTTATAAAGCAATGCTAGATAACACTATTGCTCCCTTAGGGATGTAATCTGTCCACTGAATTGTAATTTTTCATCCTTACAGTGCTATGTTGTGGATACAATTTGAGTTCACCAATTCCAAACATGTGTAGTGCTATGGATTCAATAGGACATATCCACTGGATTAACTATCTGAGCTTCAATACAAACAGACCTGTTGTGACTTTGAAGAACTCCTGTATATTATAGACACTATCCCGGTCTAATATTTTCCTTGAAATTTATATGTACATATTTACATGTACATATTTAACAAACAAAATTTCATGATGACAATGCCATGGTAGAGCTCATCTTATCCAGTTTTGAAGAGCAACAAATACAATTAAAGTCAAGTTAATGTTCACATTCTCTTAACATTAATCACCTCATCTCTTCTCCTGAACACAACTCCATCACCTGGTAATGGAGAAGGTATGAGTGGGCTTATCCAACCAATGTACCACCTTACTCCTAAAACATCTTTGATATTCTCTATTAATCCCAAATCATAGTCCTTGATTCCTCTTTTTCTCTCATAAGACACCTGTCCCTTTGTTATTAGTCTAATTTGCATATAGAGTAAACCAGAGAACAGTAGAAATGAGAATACAGAGACTCCTGCAATGAATAGAACGTAAAACTGATATCCAGTTGCATAACCAAAAATAAGCATTATAAATGGCATAAACATTGTGAAGAAAGTTGCCATTTTAAATCCCCCTGCCACACTGTGAACAAACTCAAAGTGGTAGATATTTGCATAAACAGCTCCTATCCATAAGAATATCACCATCATAATATAATAACGATAATTCTTATATCCAATGCACCTTCCCCCAAATATACAGTGATGATCTCTTTTGAGGATACAAGTATCACAAATGTGACAGTGGAATGATCTTGGAGGTGAATTCAATTGACAAAATGGACAGTACAGCCAACCAGGTTTTAGTACAGATGGTAGACTTGCACTGCCAGTGGTCGTGTCCAATACCATCATGAAGAATAAGTTGATGAAGACATTAGTCGCTGTAAATAACGTGCAACAGACGTGTATATACCACCAGGTGGAGTACACTTGATGGTAGACCGGCAAAACTGTTCGTAACTCGAAATCAATCACCACGACAAGGGTTACAACGAAGAAAATACATGCAGCACGATCACCAAGACGCTTTGGAATGAACGTATGCCTTGAGGACATCGCTAGACTTCTATACACGTCAAAACAATTTTAAAAACTTCCTTCACAAAGTTTGCCACCGAGTCACCTTTGTTGACGGTACACGCCTCGACGCCCGTAAGACCTCGGTACGGCAAGTCAGTGGTTTAGTAAGCATCTGTAGGTGTACCTCATGTTAGAAAATTATACCGGTTTTCATATAATCTGCTCTATTTCCTGTGTTTGCAATATTTTTCTTGGGCCACGCTTTCTGTATTTTCTAGGACTGGGTGTGTAGCGTGGGGACTCTATCCAAAAGTTCATACTTGATGTACCTTTTTTGTCTACTGTCTTTGGCTGTTACTTGTTTGCAAGTTTCTTGCAAGAAATTTATTGTAGTTTAAACAAAGCAATTTTCTCCAAATACCACTTTTGATCAACGGTTTTTGTCTCTGCAAAAATTCCAGTTTTATCCCAATCGTCCCCCAAATAACCCCTAAGAGTTCTAGTGGAAAGTGGGTGTTGCATGTTTGAAACATAATTCTGTTTGCAGCCTGAGGTCACCAGTCACTTGTTTTTAAAAATTGGTCAGACATATTTTAATTGTAGTTTTATTTGGGGCCCCAGTAATTGGCTGTGCTGTTGTGCCACCCCGCCTTTTTCTTTTTGTTAGTTAATTATTTCTTATTATTTACTATTAATATTATATATTGTTATTTTATTTTATGGCAAAGCTAATAAATAAATAGTGGCATCACCACAGGAGTCTATGGTGCAGACCCCATCAATTTTAACCCAATTAAATATTTTACTCTGGCTAATGCCAGATAGTTTTACTTATTAATGTGAACTTTCCAGGAACTCACATCAAAAATGGTTCAAATATTCACAGCTGAAGAGCTATTAATTACCAGTAACAATGATATATATATTTTATAGGTGATCTTTTCTTTATTCTCAGGTTTGTGTTCACCAAGCTATTTTACCAACATGATTAAGAAGTCATTCAGCCTGGTTTTCAAGTGCATTGTCTGAACCAAGAATTTTACCAGTGTTGTCAACACTGTATAACATCATAATCAGTGCATGATGGTATCACTTCATCAGGCCTGGCAAAACATATTTTTGAGTGGGGGTGCTGAAATGTTATGGGCCAACCAATAAATTTAGTTCCTAGTCAACCATGTTTTCAAATGCCAATTTCCAGTTTACTTATGCGTTTTTTTCACAGCCTAATGTTTCAAAATTTCCTGTGTCTATTTCACTGTGGTAGGATGCTTATGAGCTTCTTTGTAGGGCAATGTCTTGAATTAACTGTACCCAATATCTTCCAAAAAATATAAGGTTTAATTAATGAAAATACAATTTTTTTGAGGCAATTGCAAAGAATTCTGAAGATAAAAGATGTTGTTGCTCTGCAAAAAAGGGGTTGCGCTATGACCTCCAAGTTTTCCATGCTCTGTTGAGCCTGTTAATGTGACATCATCACTTGGGCTTCTCATACACTTTCCCAAGGCTGACAATGCTGCATGTTACTGGTTGTTTGCTGTCCCACTGCCTAAACACTTCTTCTCCATGTCATTGTGTTAATTAAGCCATACACTTTGACAAAAGTTTTAAAATACCGGAACTACCAGTACTAGTTTGACAATGCAAAGTATTTCCCATAAGGGCAAACTACCCCAGGCATGCCCTTAGTTTGGGACCTCAGTTTTCACAAATCCTGGAACTGCTGGTAGTAATTGCTTGACCATTGACAAAGGAGGCAACAAATAGTTCGGAGGGCACTCAACTAACCAAAGGGTGGTCACCCAAAGACAAAACAATGGTCTTGCAGGGGATCTTGCACCCCTGCCTGTTCAATAGTTACAGATATTTACTTGAATTCCCTATATTAAATTCTGTGCGAACATGATATACAGTTGTGCAATATAAAAGGATGGTACAGGTATTATAAATAGAAATATTGTTTGGATAGGCCTCCACAAATATATTGAAGGTCTACCCACTATCAGCTATCATGGTTCCTATGCCAGTGCACTTCGAACATTTGAGAATTTCCTGTTCAAGGATAGCTCAAAAAGAAAATTTGTTTGCTATGCTCTTTATATTTTCTTCAATTTCTGCCGCCCAAAATCCCATGAAAACTGAAGTACAACATTTGGAGGGGGGTGAATGCTGAAATAGCTTTTTCTTGCTTGTCGTGAGCAAATCCAACATGGCGGCCGGAGGCAAAGTCGATGTCTCACCGTTTGGCCGTCATTTGCAGTCCAAAGATCTTCATGAGTACTTACAAGGATTGCCTGCCAACGTTCTGGATAAATTGTACGGGCACCCGGCCACTTGTTTTGCAGTGTTCAGGTATAATACAAGTTTCTCTGGAAAAAGATGGCCTCATGGAAAGACCAATATTCGAAAGTTGCCAAATTGGAGCAGTTTGTAATACTAGTCGTGTTGTTCTTTTGTCATCTGAATGTAGGGAGTTGCCAGAGTTGGCTAAACACTTTGTAATGAGGACATTATTTGCTGAACAACCATTGCCAGAGACTTTGATTTCTGCATGGGTCAAGAAAGAACATCAAAAGTAAGTACTGACAGAAGTAGTCAGTGAAGAGACATGGCCTTGGGATCAGTTACAGAACAATTCCTGCACCGTTGTAGGGTGTTGTGTACCACAATTGTGTCACTGATTATCCCAGTTTTCAAGTCTCAGCAGGAGCGTAGGGACTACAGGAGGGGAGAATATGAGGTGAAATGCCCCAGTTTTCTGTTACCTGGTTTTCTGAGACTTAATTCATTGATAAAATGGACCATAAACACAATGGTTCAAACCCTTATTATTCATAAAATTACCATATGTCAGATGAACCAAAGGTTTTTGGTCAAGTTTATTCTTTGTAGGGCAATGTCTTGAATTAACTGTACCCAATATCTCCCAAAAAAATTAAGGTTTTACCCATAAAATTACCCATATGTCAAATTACCCACATGTCAGATGAACCAAAGGTTTTTGGTCAAGTTTATTGTGATGGTTTGTTCATGTTTTTGGAAAAAAACAGGTCATAATTGTGTCCAAGTTTGATCGAAAACCTTAAAGTTTTGTTAGCAGGTAAAATGAAGACCTGATACCACACCTCTTAAAGTTGCCAGGATATGTTATTAAGTTGGAAATTACACATGTTCCTCAAGCTTATAAACTAAGAAAAGTTCCCTGAATCTGATTGCTGATAAGATGCTCTAACCATTAAGCTACATGGACTGAGATGGTTGAGCAAAGGTTACTTTTTTACTGGTTTGTAGTGATATGTGTACTGAAAAACTTTTCTGAGTTTGTACTGTAAGCTTGAGCAGCATGTGCAATTTCCACCTATACTCACCAAGCTACCACATATTGCACAGTATCTACCAGTACCGGTCTAATATTATGTTACTAAGTCTCAGTCCTTAATAAGCAAATAGCTTGTGCATTTCTGTGATCATTCCAATATACATATAGTACAGTACATGCCAGCACTCCAGATTCCACCCTGAGACTCTATTTCCTCAGCTTTTAAATTGTAGCTCACCCTGTTTCCTCGTCCCTCGCAAATGTTTACACTTTGTCAGCAGAACATGTGATGCTTCCTTTGAGGCTCTTCACCACCTGAGAACTGTGTAACGAATCCTCTTGGACCACTTGAAGTCACTCTTATAATGCAAAAAAATGGTATTTCTACATGTTTAGATTTTCAAAATTATTCTCTGAACCTCCTGTTAGGTCACATTCTTTGCATACAAACAGATCTTGTAACCAGCTTTAGGTCAATATGAGAAGATATGACAGACCAGAAGAGTTTCATCAAATAGCACTCAACAGGGTTTTGAAAATCAAATTTTCCATTCCAGAGCTGGACCAGGGACCTTGTAATAGTTAGGTTGACATTGCATTATGTGTCTGTTTTAGGGTATAAGTCATTTAATTGTGTGCCAGAGAATAGTATAATGATGCAATGCCAACCTCTCTACTACATATGGAGCTCTGGGGAAAATTGAAGGTCACAAAAACATTAGTATTTTGATATTTTCCTTCTGTCTCTTGGTATGTGGGGAGCATCTGGTGACTGGTAAAAGTTATCAAAGTCAAAACTTTCAGGGAATACATGCATCTTGGCCACCTGGATTTGCTCCAATCTATAATGAAAAAATCAGCGGTGATTAAAAAACATCAGCTGCAATAAAAAAAAAGTCTGCTGTGATGAAAAAACAGTCAGTAACATTCTTCAGATTGTAAGACATGGCATTTGGTATACTGTAGCAATGCAAAAATTCTATTTTCCTGAAAGAGTTGGTGGTTTAGGTGACACTAAGCAATTGATGTTAACTGCTTGCTGTAATTACATTTTGTTTCATAGTTTTTGTACAGGAGCACTAAATAAATTAAAGCAATTGAGGATATGGCGAGGTGTAGCTGGATGGTCTCAGGCAAGATATGAACTGAATCCAACTTTTCGCTGTAATTTAAAAATTGCTCTTTGTGGAGGGTATGTCATAATAGCAGTACTTTTTTATTAAAAAGAAAAAACTCTGCATCAGATTTAGAAAATCTGTGCTGATAAATGTGTAGCATTGTGTAGAATAATTTGTACATATGAAATTGATGGCTGTGAATCTTAAAACTGTTTGGTCAAGTTGAAGTTCCATGTTGACAAAAAGACAGTGATAGTGAACTGAAGAAGAAAGATGGTTTAAAACTGAATAAAACTGGGTTTCATGTTGTTTCAAAAAAAATTTCTGTCATGTTATTTTTTTAAAGCTAACTTGATTTGTTAAGTTATGAATTACATAATAATTACACCATCTCCATGAAGAATTTTAAATTCAGCAGTGGTTGAAGGGCATGGTATGCTGGCAAATTTTTGTCTGGAGCTGCATTGCCTTTTAGTATTGATCATTCTCTTGAATTATTTTGTGAAGTATTGTATGTTAAGTTTGTGGAACACCAAGTTTTATTTTATTGCTTTAGACCTATTGACGAAAACTAGTTTATTACATATTGCCACCATGCAAACTTTCAAAGGATGAATTATTTCTTGTTCAAGAGGTGAACCATGGTGTGGGTCTGCAGATCAGATTGGACCAGACAAACATTCAAAGGATAAGGAATTTCTGGATAAATATGCTTTAGAAAGGTGGGAGGTAAGTTGTCAATTATGCAACATGTGGTGGGCTGTCTTTGCAAGGGTGTCCAGTAGTTCAGTATTTTGCATCATTGGTAGCCTCATTGCAGGGTGGATGCCTCATACATGAGATCTGGAATTTTATCTTTTGTTCCAATAAAAGTTTGCCAACATGAGGAAATGAATGTGAACTAGGTTCATTGATCCTGAATGAATAAGTAAAGAATAAATTTTACCAAAAATGAGGTGCAAAATTAACCAACAAACCTTTTACAAGGTACTGGTTACAGCAGAAGGGGCCAAATTGTTTTAGTTCACCTGCCATTATCCCCGTAGCTTTGAGGTCCTCAAGGTCTCACAGAAAATTTAATTTAACTTTATTTATTACTCACAGAAACACATCCATACCTACTTTGTGCAGTTACATGTACTTATAAGCATTACCGGTATTTTGTTTCAAGCTAACCTACACTGTTGAAGTCAACTGAAAAAGTTGACTCGAGTGGGTTTGAGCTCACACCTTCGGGAATCCAGTTCTGCCACTCTACCTGTTAAGCTATTGAGTCTACAGAGATTGGAGGCAAGTTATAATACCCTGAGGATGGTTCTGAAATAGAACTGAAACACTGCACATCCATCCATGGATAGCGTTAAGTTGTCGCAAGAATATCTCGTGCACTTAAGTTGGGTAATAACTCAGTTGACTTTGAGTGTAGGTTAATTGTGAATTTATCATTTCTTGTGGTCTACAGAAAGATTAATCTGTGATTAGTTATTTGCATAGTTATTAGCATATATATTTTTGTTGGATGGAAGACTGGATCCATTTAATGAGTAAAGACAGGTTGCCCACTCTAAAAAGACATGAGAAATCCCCCCTTAAGCTCCGCAATGTCTATCATACTTTGCCTGTACCAAGTCAATCCTGGGACCAATTCAGTAAAAATTATTTCACTTGTATTTTACAAGCATACATGTACTGTAGCTATTGTTTCTAATCTCAAAAACAATAGCTATGTTGTAGAATACTAGTGTAATAATTTTATTAAGTTGGCCCCTGGTCTTACACAACTGAGAGATCGCAACAATAAATGAAGTGAGCCATTTGAGATGAACCTAGAGATATGTGCTTATTCCAAATTTTAGTCAGTCCTTCATTTTATGACGGGGTCATCACCACCAGCTGGCACTGTTGGAATAAGCTCAGATGTTGTCCAAGTTCTTCTTGTATCTGGCTTAATGAAAAGGTAACAAATGAATAGTAGATCATGGTTCCTTTAATACAGTTGAAGCTCTCGTAAGCAACCACCCTCAGGAACTGTAAAAAGTGATTGCAGCTAGAAGTGGTACCTTACGAGAAGTCGTTCTCGAAGAGCGACCACTAATTGAAATGGCTGAAGTTGGTCGCTTACGAGAGCTTGCAACAAGCCCAAACGATTACGCACGCAGTTTTTTAAATTTATTTTTTTAATAAAGTACAGGTACTGCCTTCAATGAAACAATTTTTAAAACGCAACTATAAAGGCTGATAAAACATTAACGGATAGTTACTGCATACAGTACATGGAAATCATGTACGATTTGTTGAAATAAGTAGCTCTGGACAACCATGCATGAGCTTGAGTTGAGGTCAATCAATACATCTTTGACGGGTGCTACTGCACGAGTGCTAAAGCCCTTCGTTTCCATCTAAGACGGACAGCTTCACGTACAGACTTGACTTGGAAGCGAATAAACCGAGGAATTGGTTATGGTTTGGACATGCCGTGTAAGTGCGTTTTTACGATGATAACAAAATGTCTATACCTCGGCTGAAATGTGAACTTGAAAGTCTGGGCTATGATGTTTGTAGGAAACTCTAAACGTTGTATAATTTATATGCTACAAGGAAGAACGGACCATAAAAACGCTGTGTTTATATCCTGCCAGCCAGCCGGAAACAATACTTTATTGTTACCCATTTAATTATCACATTACTATATTAAATTTTATGAAATACTGTGTAAGTGTACGTGGAGCTTTTTAGTGGAATGTTGATTGATTCCAGAGTCTTTCTAGGTGGTCACTTACAAGAGCCTACAAACAAAGATAAAATCTCACTTTGTACATATAAATCTGAAAGGTGGTCGCGGTCGCTTACGACAGTTGTTGCTTAGGGGAACTTTTGGTGACAAAAGTTTCTAGAGAATTTAAAGCGGGTTTCGTGACAGTGGTCTCAACTACAGCTGGTTGCTTACGAGACTGATCGTAAGAAGAGCTTCAACTTTATACTGCGCAGTACATTGTCTACGTCATGGTTCCAGCAAGTTAATCAAGTTTGTTCCCAAGCAGTGTGTAAGAATGGCATTACGTGGAGTGGGGGAACTAAGGCACTACATGAGTGTGCTAATAGTGTGGATACATCATCATATCCATGTTTATGTCTGTTTTTTTGTACATACAATGATCGGAAAGCTTTATGTTACTGTATTATCCAAAATTTGGGACGACTGCAGTTTAGCGGACGCAAATGACGCCGTTGGGGTGGCTAAGTTTGTTCATTCATTAATATACAAGTAGAATGTTGCGCAAGCAGTTTTGACTATCTTGTAGACAACCAAAAGGGTTGAGAAACTGCCGGAATTTAAATGTAGAAAAACTGACGTTTCGAGCGAAGGCCTATCACAGGACACATGTTTCACTCCGATGAAGGGCCTTCGATCAAAACGTCAGTTTTTCTTCACCTAAGTTCCGGCAGTCTCCCAACCCTTTTGGTGTTCATTCATTCAACAGGATTTTCTGACGAAATACCTAAACAAAAACCCAATTACCACCTAACTTAACCGCTAACATGACCGACTAAGGGTTAACGCTAACCTGAGCACTGATTTGGTGATGGCGTCATAGGTTTCCGCTGAACAACAGTCTCTCCTAAAATTTTCTAATACCAGTTCCCTTTTGATTAAATGCTTCTACCTTTAAATTTTCAGTGAAGACCAAGATCAATCTCCAGTTATTACGGAATCCGGGTTTCAATTTCTTCTCATGGATACGGCATCTCAAATCTGGTATTTCATGCTCAAATATCTTGAAACTGTGGAGGTAATTAACTTCAATCTAATTCCTACGATGTGCCTGTGTAAGTACGACAACCACCTGTAATAAACTACAGCAATACTCATACTATTGAAAGTACCTCCCGTGATCAAGAGCCTATATTAAGTGAAGTTATTTTCGCACTAATGACCATGCAATGGCATGTGTAGCTTAGCACTGCACTAGTTGTTCAGGGTCGCGGTTTCTGCTTTTCAGCTGAAGACCCTAGAGTTGCGTACATTTTTCGCTACTTACACCAGTTAGATCCTAAGATGTGTGATTCTGGCACTCGTAAAAACACCATTTCATGTTGTGGGGTGTAAATGGTTATAAATGTTCCTTAACCCTTTATCGGGCACCGCTGCCAAATAGCAACATATTAATTTTACTCTGGCTAACGCCAGACGATTTTACTCGTCGAGGGGAGACCTCCTGAAAACCTGCCCGATAAAGAGTTAAACATGCTTGCCGGGGCGGCCGATATGCCTATGTATGCAATGGTTGTTTTTCAATTATACCGATCTATCGAAATGTTCGATTACTTCGATATACAAGAATTACTGATATTTTAGAGGCACTGATAAACTGATACGCATCGATTTTCGGACCCACATTCCGCATGTGTACTAACTATATCTTTAACCCTTTGAACACTGAGCTCCTAAATGTTTACCGAGGCTATACACTTAAGGCCATACACACCCGCTCGTGTTCAAAGGGTTAAGCTAATGGTAGTAAAATACGTGTAATGTTATTTACCGGTTGAGTGGTCCGTATCAGAATTCAGAAAAATATTTTCTCGAAGTCTCTAAAGCGGTAAATAACATATTTATGTGTTTATTCCGCCTAGGATTGTTTGTTTTCGTTGCTCTATCCCCCATTTCATTGTTTATACATGTAGTGTAAATGTTCTCATTTTCTGACTTAACTGCAATAACATAATCCACTTTTGAGTCCACCTTGGTCATGTCAACCTTCGTACGAGACTTTGGTTTATCGAAAAAGATTAGGTTAACAAATAGCCGTTTTTAAAAAGTTTAATGCCAAACTGAAATCGATCTGGTGGCGAAAAAATATCTGATTGGGATGTGGTCAGATATCGCCAAAAAGCGCCCCGCTGCTACAGCCAATCAAATTGCAGGAATAGCCAGGATACCGCAGGTTCAAGATTAATAGAAAACAAAATAAACTTTCATAGGTCGTGTATAAAGCCTACAGGGTCAGGGAATTGATGCTTTGCAAAGTCCCTTCGTCGGAGTGAAATGGAAAATGATATAAAAATGCCGCCTTAAAACTAGGCCTAGTATTTTATATTCTAATTGTAATTATATAATTAGATCTAATGTGTATTATATTATATTATATTATATTATATTATATTATATTATATTATATTATTTTATATTGTATTGTATTGTATTGTATTATATTATATTATATTATATATTAGCTCTTCAGAGTGTAATCACATTAAGGCCGATGTACATGATGCGATTGTCGTATACGATTGTTTATCCTAATGGATACGATTAACGGACGGGAGTCCTCAGGACATATTGGAACCTTTTCGAGCGAATTGCAAGTGGCGATTGTGCACTTAGAGGAGATTAGGTACACCAGAAAGGACAATCGTATACGACAGTCGACGGTGTAAATGGACCTTCCGTGGCCAAGTGGTTAAGGCGTCTGACCAGCAACCAGTAGACTCAAGTTCGATTCCCGGCTAAGTCACTTTTTCATTCGCCATGTTGACGGACTTTCATTCGCCATGTTGACGGACTTTTATTCGCCATGTTGACGTATTTGCGGACGCATTTACGCCATGTTTACGTATGTTGACGGAAATCATTGAGAATCACCTAATGAAAGGAAATAGATGGGGGATTCATAGTGTAATGAAGTAGGTAGTTGGAAATTTTCCCTCCATATCTATATGAAAGGATACGATAGATGCATACGTATCCATGCATATAATATCGGTATACCATACTGGACATTCCTAATATACCGAATGACCGTGCTCATAATCCTTGTTATGTCAATACTGAAAGCATGGATAGACGACTAGTAGACGTTCGTCAACCTCGTCCTCTCAGAAAAACGATTTCTGAGAGAACGAGCTTGGTTGCGGGTTCGATTCCCGTCTAGGGCTCAGAAAGCGTTTTTCTGAGAGAACGAGCTTGACGAACGTCTACTAGTCGTCTGAGGTTTACCAAGCTCCCGCATGAACTAAGTTCGTATTCAGCATTAAGTAAAGCATGGATAGTTACATATACTGAAACAAAATCTTTGTATCCACCTTTCTTTAGGCCCGAGGTATGGATCTTGTCGAGTGTCTTTCTTTCCTCTTTCAACTCAGCTTTTCAACCTTTGGAAAGGTAGAAATGACACTATTACCTCTTTATGTTTTTATTTTCTGTTATTTTTGTTCACGAGCTCAATGCTCGACTTCTCTTAATTTTCCAGGATTACCCTACGGACAACATGTCTGAGTCACAGCTTTCTTTTTTGCAACATCTCCGAGAAATTGGCTTAGTTTTTCAACGTAAGGTAATTCAGAACATTTAATCATCTTCGAATTAATGAACTCCGCATGGGTTTTTAACGGGGATGATTTTGAGGAGTTTCTGCCGATACTCGCAGATGTAAATTACTTAATGAACAAAAAAGTTGCCAGAAAAAGGTTTTAAACTTACTTCAAAATAGCTCGCAGCCAAACTACAAGTTTTTCGAACGAGTCTCGAGGAAGTAACTATTATTGAAACGAGAGAGTATTTTAAGTCAGTTATTTTTTAATGCAAATTGGTCGGAAAAGAATTGATCTTTAAGCAAGTATTAACTCTTTCCTGTCCGAGGACTTTCCCCTTGACGAGTAAAATCGTCTGGCGTTAACCAGAGTAAAATACTAGAATCTCCATTGTAATAAATCGTGCAGATGAAGACAGCACTACGACCCCTTGTTAGCTTTGTGTGCACTTTATTATTACAGAGATTACAACTAAACAAAAAATATACAAAAAAAAGGTGTTGTCACTAGAGACCGGTTTTGTGTCCTTTCATAACAGGTTTAAAGTCACTGAATATCAGTGATCGTTACATTCATAGGTTACCGAGGAACTATACAGACAAGAAGGAGCTAAGTTTTAGTATATGTTAGCGAGGTTATCTTATTGCAAGTTTTATTAAGCAATTTTACTTTTGAGATTTTGGAAAGAGATTTGCTTGAAGTTCTCTCTTTTGTGTCAACTTTCGTTTTGGTATTTTTTTTCACATAAATTGTTGACTTTAGTCTCACGAAACAAGATCTTATATTCCCATTATTCTGCGTTTATTCAACTTATACGATGTGGTCTTTTTAGCGCAAATCCAGGCGATACTATCCCACTAAACTGGTCATCAACCTTGCTGCAGCTGGATCAGGTAATTATATTCTCACTTTCTCGTCTTCACTATGTGACGTGCAATGTGCTAACATGGGTAGGAACTGCGTATGAAATTACGAAAAAAAGGATTGAGAAATTCAACCTTTTTGGGCTTTTTGTTTTGTTGTTATTTTTTTTATGTTTTCTTAAAATGAACAAAGCCCTGATTTATCGCAAGCCAAATACATCAATATACTCAATATATCAATACAGTTTTAAAATCTAAGTAGGAATTCAAGTAAAACCTTGAAATACGCGGGTTTGATGGTGTACTTCCTTGTTGGATGCCAAACTGCCACTACAGTACTCGTCTCCTCATTTATTTTTTTAATGTAGATTACTTTTAATTTGTGTAACTTTCAAGATTTATAGCTAAGATGAAATGAACTAAGTGCAATGAAGTGTTCAGGAAGTATCGGAAAATCCGACGTACAACCTACGCGGGCGGAATGTGAGTGAGGATGAAAAAGAACATCTGCACATATTGCTTTATGTAACCTAGGCATGTCTAAGTGGGCAAAGAACCTTGCTGTATCTGTTTGGTGTCCTGTTAGCCATAGTGTGAACATTTAATGCCATTAATGTAGTAATCCTCTTCTGATATTCTTCAATCTAGTGGTAACAGTCAGTGAATGTAATCTTGTAATGCACCTTTCACGGCATTGCTTTGCCAGTTACCCGCATCTTGCATAACCAGTGAGTTGTCATTTACATTTAAATTAACATTGTGTATCTTGCGTTTCTAGTAACTTAAAAACCATCTCATAGGAGCATCAAAGGATTGAGAATTCCTCTCAAATTGTAGAAAAATGAATGTCCGAGAGCTAAAATGTCAAAATTTCCCAAGGCCTTATTTGTCCTCGCAAATTGAAGGTCCCTTATGCAAAACTCCTCCCTTCGACCTTGGAGCAAGATTACATCTTGACACCTCGGCGAATGCCTTCAGTGAAATTCTTTATTTCCGCTTTTTTTCTTCGAAACTCACAGGGAAGATGACAACAAACAGTGACGCGAATGAAGGATTTTTAATCGTGGAGACCAACTACAGAGTTTATGTTTATACCGGTAAGCAAGTGGAGGTGTTTGTTGTGAGAATAGTCCTTGGCTTTGAAAGTAAGTACTGGAGAAGTTGTCTTATGATTATCGGTTGAAATTCTGGTGAATAATTTTGCTACCTGGAATATGACCCAAAAGTAGGGCGAATAACTTAGTGAAAAAGTCCTACAAGCTTCTACAGTTATTTGAATATTTTGTCACAGAGTCTTTCATAAATTTTTCTGAGTTTTTCGTTTCAGACTCTCCACTTCAAGTGGCCCTTGTTGGACTATTTTGCGATATCGTATGCAGGTTTGTTGTTCTTCTGGTAGGGTATACGTGAAGGAACCTTTAATTTTTAATTATCGATCGTAGAATGCAGGTTGGCTTTTCTAAGGATCGTAGGGCCATTTTTTTGATTATGTAGTTTATACTTAACCTTGCAATGAATCTCCAAAGAATTTTCATCGCAGAGTTATAAAAACTCTTTTAGTTACCTTGGAATTTAGCATTGAATTATTCATTAGAAGAGGACCTTCGGATTCCTCAGAGAAACTGTTCTCATCTCTAAATGAAGGTTTTCTTTCTGTATAAACCAGGAGCGGTTCCACCAAATTCTTGATTATGATTTAACCTTTTATCGGTAGGATGTCTCCCCCTTGACAAGTGAAATCGTCTAGCGTTAGCCAGAGTAAAATAATCAAGGTCCGACCCTTCCGGGAAGGCGTTAATTATGCTTCATGTATCAATGTTAAATTTAACTGGCCAGTGAAACCAGACGTACAAAGGTTTCCACACATTAGCAAAATCTCTCACTTCCCTACTATTAACGTCTTAAAGTTTTAGAAAATCTTGCTGATCAAACTGTGGAATGCCATGGACTCAAAAATACTTTTCTGGGTCCACGGCATTCCACACTTCAGTCAGCAAGATTTTCTAAGAATTTATCAGAATCAAACTGCAGTCTCTTAAAGTTTGTTATTCAAACGACATCGGCTTATGAAATTTCAGCTAAATATGAATTCTGTGTTGAGCTCCGATGTTCGTTGTTTGTCTATATTATAAACATTAAAACCCTTTTGTTTTGTAGATTTCCACGATTTTGTGTCGCTGCATTGACTCGAGAAAGCGTGAGTCAGGTTAGGATAAGAAAGGATTGACATACCTTTCGCATAACTTACATGAAAATGCACAACTTGTGCAAGGTCGTCAACAGGCGTTAACAATGTTGTGCGGCACCTCGTGAACAATGTTGTCAATGTTATTCATCTATCAAACTTGTTATAACTTATCGTAATTATAGTTAAACCATGCATATCATTTCTAAGATTTAAACAGCTTTACCAAGTAGAAAACAGATAGTTTTATTTTAAATACGATGGGGACCTTACTCACCTTGTACTAATTTCACACATTCTTTTACTTGACTCTGAATTGGCCTTTTTGGTCTCGTTCTTGTGTTTTGATCGATAAGAATTTTCGATGCAAATTGGCTTTTGTGGGACCCTTATTAGATTTGTGCGAGATTGTTGTGACACCAACATTGAAATAAAATTAGGTTTACATCTGTTTTTTTGTAGGCTTTTCTGAGTGGCATAACAGCTGAACAAGTGAGTTCTGTCGAGTTATTATGCTACGGAGTATATAGATTGCGTCGCAAAGCTCATCGTAACCCTTCACTTAGAGAACTGAGGTCTCCCAACCGTTATGACTCCGTCTAGAAAGAGATCAAAGATTACACTGGGAAGACCAAAGTTTAACACTGAGATGCTATCTATTGTGTTGGTAATCGTCGTTTAATCATTAATTAAAAACAAAGATTTTTTCTCCCGAAGTTTGGGTGAAGTTCACTGGGAGTAACCAGGTAGATTACGTTCATTTACGTTCGTTTTGTGGTAACTGTAAGGTAACTATATATATTTTCGGATGTTTATTAGATGCTTCACTTTCTGAGAACAAGAGCTCATCCTGAGATGCTTAAACAGGTAGAATATTTTTTAACGCTTTAAACCAGGTCTTAAACGGTATGATATTCGCTTTCTAAATTCTAACGATTGAAATTTTCAACTATTTGTCCCTAATTCCAGTCTTTCTAGGTTGGTGTTAGGAATCAAACGTTTGAGATTGATAATCAGTCTGAATCATAAAATTCTGTTGTCTCCAATCGGCCATTTTTAGCATGTTGATTTGACAGTTCTCTGGGCTTTTGGTCCCTCAAAAACGGCAGCGTTTTAGGTTTGATTGCTGTAAGACTTTCGATTTGTCCAGACAACATTCCTGTGCCCTAGAGAGAGGCCATAAACGGTTTTCCAAGTGATGAAATTGCCTCAGGGACTCAGGGGATTATTGCGTCAGCACCTCCCCAGTGCACTTAACCAAGATTTTAATACGAATATTAAAGCCCAGCATAGAATGCGCAACAATGGCATGATATTAAGAGTGTAATAGTTTCATACCGTTGTTTCGCATTCTATGTTGGGCTGTAATATTCGTATTAAAACTGAGATTCCCACCATGTCAATCTCTGCCTAATGTTCTAAGAATAACCTGGGTTTCGTGAACATACTACAGCAAGGCGTCTTGGCACCTCAATCCTACCTTGATATGTGTGTCCTCAGAATCCTTTTTAGTTATACTTCTAAGTTAATGTAACGAGGGGACAACTGCTATGAATTGAATGTTTGTTCCTTGTTCCTAAAATTATCTGTCAAGAGTTTATTAATTTTCGCCAGCTGAACTAACCATTTAATTTCATAGAATCCTGTTATTCCTCCGAACATAGCCGATCAAATACGCCTGTGGGAAATGGAGAAAACCAGAATGCAACTGACAGAAGGTAACTGTCGATGATGAATTCATTCAAAAGGTTTATTTAATGGAAAAGGACGGATTTTTACAAACTTATGCTTCAGAGATTAATTTGATTTGGTGTTTTCGTCAATCCCATTTTGTCCGTTGTTCATTCATTTGATCCAATGACCGCATTCTCAGCTTTGTGTGTAAACGTTTTGATCGTGAAAGTTACCACTGTCTTTCTCCCATCTTGTATACAGGAGTCTTGTACAATCAGTTCCTGTCGTCGTCAGATTTTGAGACCTTAAGAAAATACGCTGAGGTAAGGAAAACTAACTTAACGTAACGGGACATACGTAATATCGATAAGATAACAGATTGCTTTAGTAAAAGATTTTTAACTATATCATCAAATTCTTTTAACTAAAGATAACTATATCATCAAATTCTTTTAACTAAAGATAACTATCTCATCAAATTCTTTTAACTATAGATAACTATATCATCAAATTCTTTCAACAACTTTACATATGCCTATATATTCCCATAAAAAGGACACGATATATTCATGTTTATTGTACTGGTATGCGTACAGGGATGCACGCTTCTTATACCTGTGTCTGTGGCCCGCTTCCGAAACCTGCGGAAAGACTAGGTTCTGTGTGTAACCAGCGCGAACATTGATTGGTCGTCACCTTCAGCCAATCACAGCTCGTGCGGGTTATCCAGAGCCCAGTCTTTTCGGGGTATTTGGTCAATTGACCGTTAGGTGTAGTTACCAAGCCCACCCAAACGTCGATAGATTTCGCTTTGTTTTCTGCTTCTTAGGATCTCGGTGTTTTAATTTGGGCTAATTCGTCAAAAAGAGTAATGGTTGTCAGTCGTTCTGGACATGACGACGTCAAAAAGTTCTGGAAAAGACAGAAGCCAAGAGAATGAGAATTTCCCATGAGGATTCTACGAGTTCGAAAACATGGCGTTTAATTTGCCTATTGACACTCGTGAGGCACTCGTGAGACATTCGTGAGGCACTCGCCCTCGTGATGTTCAGGAAAAACGAAATAAGAACTGACGGGGTTTTTAACACGCGGTAGATCACTCATGAGTGGTTTAGGTCTAGAAATATTCGCGTGAAACGTACGAAACACCTTGGCTCTGGAGTCAGTACAAGGAAAACTGCAGGATTAGAGGCTCAACATCTGGCTAACATTAGAAAAAATTCGAAACATTTCCCATGTTTCGGCGTAAAGTTCTAAAAACACGGCTTTTGGAGAACAAGAGTAGTAACAACACCAGCCGGGCGTGTGTTCGCTGCTATTTCGAAGTTTTTTTCCCGGTCTACCCTAATGAAGACTCGTAAAAGTGGTTTTACTGTTTGTTTTAATTAATGTTCGTGCAAAATATGATTGAATGGGAAATTGTGATAGTTTCAACGAACCTGTCGATGGCGTTGAAACGTTTTGTATCATGTTTGAATCGTTAGAACAGACCGTACCACATTTGTCGAAAATATTAGTTAGACTATTCGCTCTCAATTTCTGAGATGATTGTTATCTCGAGCTTCGCTCTCAACTATCACATCACAGAAATATCGAGCTCAAAATCTAATTGCTAAATGGTAAGTTAGAAAACCCGGAATCCAGAATCGGTGTAATTTTCATAAGTGCCACAAATTTTGACAAATTGCATGGCTTATCTAGCGTGCAACACCCCTTCGTGCTACTTCAACAATGAAGAATCGCAGCGTCTAACATTAGCTCAAGAGGTGTCTTTAACACGAAGACTAACCCGACGTGTTTTTACTGTCTGCTACTTCGAGTTCAAATCTTCCTTAACTGTTTTTAAGGGGCCACACGAATGGAAAAACATGATTTCTATCTTTCCTTTGTAATATATTAAACACTCTAGCATTGAGGTCATCAGAATTTAAATTGAATATATCGCGAACGTTTCTATATTACAATAAAATTTCAGAAACTCTTTCACCCAATTAGAGTGTCAATTAGAATGAAAGCACTTCTTTCTTTTCCCAAAACAGATATATATCAATAATAAGAAAAACTATGTGGGCTGCACTGACGCTGATTGCTTAATTACTGTATAATATTAATTTGACCGATTTGTATCGCATTGTAAAAGGAATGTAGTCGCGATATTGATTTGTCGTTGACATGAATTATCTCAGGCGGAGCATCGCATTCCACATATTAGGGTTACTATTAATAGCGCCATTCGTACTTGAGAAAATAAGCTGTGAACGTTGACGTAAATCATGATATAACGGCAGAATGATGTTGAATGATGGGTAAAAAATCAGAATGTTAGATGGGCTTCCTGCTGATAAACTTACAGTTGAGTCGGAGAACACTAACGTGCAAAGGACATTTTCAACATCCCGAAGGTTTGGTAGTTCCCTAGCTTGAGCTGAGTTCAGTTGTGTTGAGCTTTGTGTTAATACGATATTATGTCATTGTATAAAATGCTTGTTCAAAGAGTCATCTGAACACATTCCAAATACAAAATTAACACACAGATTGAAAAATAATTAGTGTATCAAGATGCAAAAATCATAAACAGTGACAAGAAATAAAAAGGACTTAAAATGTAAACAATTAACAACATTAAATTAATTAGTATGGAAAGACCTAATTGGTGGCACAAAGGTAGTGCACTGTGATTAGGGTTCGATTCTGGCTCCGTGTAGTTTTCTGATTACAGTTACCTTGGTCACATGTGAGAAGAGTGTTGTCCCGCTTGACTCTACCAAACATCGCAGGTTTTCTGCGGGTACTCCGGTTTCCTCCCGTAATATCACTGGACCCATGAGGGATGGTCCTCACTGGACCTCGAGGGAGAACAGTGTAGTTTAGCTGATAAGATTATGAGTATAAATAAAGGAACTTTTTAACAATTATTACAAATTAGAATCAAAAGACTACTTTATGGTTAAAAGTTCGTATATTATCGGATTTCCTAGCGCCTACTGAAATACAGTTCCAGGCAACCTCTTCCACTGCAGACAAGACTGCGCTTTAAGAAGTTTGAGTTAGGTTTTTGCATTAATAAATATACACGACACTCTATAGTATTATATCCATATTCAGATTCCCTTTTACTGAAACATTCAGTCAAGTAAGAAGGAGACAAACCATTGTACTTTTTATACATTAATACACGGCCTTATTTGATATCCATCGGCTGTCCAGAGTTTGTCAACCCCAACTGTTTCAATGATCTATTTGTGAACATAGTCGTACCTTTGCTACGGTAACTAGATGACGTCATCTATCGCCAGGGATTTTGGAAGAACTAAGTCAAATCAAATCATTTACTCATAACGGATTACACCGAGCCAGAAAAGCACTATACACTTGGATTTCCGTGGAAACTGAATTGCCTGATTAGAATGAAATAAATTTACTAAAATTCCCAAGGAAACTGCAAATTACGTTCTTTTTAAACCAATATAGACCAATATCAGTATTGTCAAATGGATGTTGTGTCATTGCTGTACACATGCAACGACAAAGTAGGCTCTGTTTGTTGAATCTATATTTCTTTCAGCAAAGTATGTAATTACATCTATGTCTCATATCTTTGTTTCGATTTTTTACATGAATAAATTTCGAAACTCCATGTGCTTCATGGCATGCTGGTTTGGTTGGGATTACTCGCGTTTCATGTGCTGCCGCATTATAATGAACTTTGAGTAGCATGTATGCGTTGAATATTTACCACTTACAGTCGGCAACTATAGGAAAACTGATGCTATATTATGTGGGCCTTCGGCAAGCATTAACGAGTTTCATTGAATCGGGTTAAACAAACAATCTGCTATTTATTGTTTCTGGCTATTAGAACATTAATCAATCGAGACAAGCGGGCGGGGCTCTAATCTCTGTGTAATCTTTAAAAACAATTCCCGGCAAAAGGTAAAGAGACAGAGAACTTTCCTTGTCAGACCTCGAACGCGTTATGGATACCACCGAGACAAGACGAGTAGGAAATCACTTTTTCATTTTTGAAAAGGGAAGACCGAACGCGAATGAGAAAAGTCGAACTTTGATTGCACCTTGTGTCAGTAAAAATGACGAAAAGTTACCACGAGAATTCGTCAACTACATGCGATCACTGTTTGATATTCTTGATGAGGGAAGACGAGGCTTTGTGAAATTGAGCGACATAGAAGCTTTGTGGGGACGTAAGAACGCTAATTTGGGAGCTCAACCTTCTGCCGGGATATTGGAGAGCCTACGTAGAGTCGCTTCACCTAATGGCTTGCTCAGCTTTGAACGGCTGTGCTTGGGGTTTCAATTGGCCCTGCGACCAACTGGGGAAAAGTTTCAGGAGGCAAAACAATCAACGATTATCGAGTCTGTGAATGGGAAACGTTGCGAAGTCTCTGAAGAGGGTGAATCATGTCTGCAGATTACCAAAGACGGCCAGAAAACTCGAGCAGATGACCAGACACTAGTTCGTAATCGTTGTCAACGACCTCGCTCAATGGTTCAACAGGACCAGCTAGACTTATCGGTGGCAAAACGCAAAGGCGGCATCCTGGAGGGAATTCAGAGTACGGACAAAGCAACCGTGATTGATAAATTACGACAGTGGCATCAGGAAGAGTCACACAAGGCAAACAATGGCGTTAAGGAAAAGGCGAGAACGGAAGCAAATTCTTATTCAAAAGGCGAAAAGACTGCGTATAGTCGTCGTCAAATGGTCAAGCAGCCAGCAACAGGAAATGAAAGTGACTATGGTATGTAAATGGGAATTCTTTGGGATTTTGTAGGGCGAGGGGATTATACTTCTATATAAATTTTCGTTAGTCTATTGCAGTTCTTGGCCTCTCCAAATTAGAAATGGCACTTCGGGTAACCATTTAATATCCAAACCATGCAAGAGTCCTCAGGGGAAGCTTAACTCACTTTTGACACACGTAGTTCCAACTCCTTCAGGTTGCAAGAAAATGGTAAATATTGGTTATCACTGATAAACGAAGGAATCTTAAGAGGTAAGCCTACCCTGAAACATAAAACAAGCCGCTAAGTGGTCAAACTAAAAGCCCATGCAGTTTCCATCAGTTGTACTCTTGGTAATTCAGCAGTCAGCAAATGTTGCAATCGTTCTTGAAATAGAATTTAAATATAAACTTCTGCACGAGGCAGCGACTAAGCAAGCTGGAAAACTGGACCATAAGCCTCCTCGTACTTCATTCAATCTCAAATGTCGAACCGCTCCAATAAAATACCCCTTTGTCATTGAAATTTTCTTCCTATCAATGATACCATTGAAAAAGGTAAAAAGAGCCTGAAATTAGGTTGTATAGAATTTGTTAAACGTTTGGGCGGTAATGGCACGAAGAATTTCATTTTCCAAGTGCGTTCCGCGATTTAATTTCTTTGGATATCGTCCCGAGATACAGTCGTCGGTCTGACATACTAATCATTGCTTTTGTATCGTGCTTCTTTAAACTACGCTCCTTATATGTGTTTTCTTAATTGAATAAGGTTCGAAAGCCACCGAAAATGGATTGTCAGTGACATATCGAGTTAGGACTGAATGTATCCCTCAAACTCAAAAGACGATCCAGCACTACGGCCGAAAAAAAGCAAGCCAAAAATTTTGTTCGTGCAATCTAACAATATCAACAAACGTAGATTTTACATTAATATTATGCTTGGGGCTTGGATATACGACCAAAGATACACAACCCTCATACCCTCAGGAAATGTCACCCTCACGGAGATCGAACACCTAACCTTCCAATCATAAGATTACTGGTTCGATCACGATCTGGTCAGGTGTTCGGATATATTTTCTGAGGATCTGAGCTGAGAAACGTTTGCGTGACATAAGTAATCGGGTGAGAAATTGGAAAAGGACTTAGAAAAGGCAGAGTTGTCGAAGAGAAGAACGTAGCGAGGTGCATAGGCGATAGGAGAATAGAGGGATAGAAAAAAAAATTCTTTTCCGGTTTGGAAGTTTTAAACTAGTTTCAAAATAGATGAACCGGACCAAATGCAATAGAACGCGTTTAAAACATCTCAAACCGGCAATGAAAACCAAGCCACGACGTCAACCAGTACGTGCAGTTGGTAAACTGATATATTCTTGATTCGAGCCAACTGTTTGTTCCAGAGTTGTTATTCTAGAAAATGTGTCACGGCTGCATGCGCGGGCAGATTTTTCGTGAATCGTACCTGAGAGCAACCACTAGTTGCCAAAAACGTGGACCAAAAATTTGCTGCCACATAACCTTAGTTTTTGTTATCTCTTCGTCACTTCTAGAACATCGACAGTCAAAACAACATTCCAGAAACAAGAAATCTCATCTTTGGTTACCTAAGGCGAGAGTTTATTACCAAGGTCAAAAGCCAAATTCCGGCTTGAAAGGAGGGTCACGAGATGCTGGCATACACGACAGCGGAGCTATAATTTCAAAGGTAAGGATGATTTTTGGGAAATTTCCCTTTTTTATGTAAATAAACCTTATCAAACTGTCAACTCTTGACAACTTGAGGTGTTGTAGTAATTTCGTACTGCCAGCAAAACTTTCTACTCAGTGTTTGTCTGTTTTTATCGAGAAAAATAAACAAATTGGGTAAGGTTCGTAGATGTGACATCTGATTCGTGCACTTATATTATGGTAGGAGGATGGTCAGGCTATAGCTTTAAAATCACGGAAAGTATAGTTAGGAAAACGCAGTTGAGCTGAGGTTCGAACCAAGCTGGAATCTTTATTTTATTTATCTTATCTAACTCTCGAAGAGCTTCGAGAATTATCTGGGAGAGGCCGTGGGAATAATATTTAAAAAATAAATCTCAAGTCTGATAAACTCATCTTCAGAAAATTGCTCATGTCATTAACCTCAACCTTGGCATGCATTTGGATCCGAAACCTGTGTGTATAAGAGGAAGATCAAATTGCTTTAAAGTATCCTTCCCACATAAGCAGAGTTTTTGCCCTAAATCTAAGTTATCTACCTTATCCCCATTATAGTTCGCGCACCTCTTATTTTCGTACCTCTAATTTTCGCGTATCAACTGACAGTTTTTCGCTTACCTTTAATTATCGCGCACCTGCCAAAGTTTTTACTATCGAAAAATTTCTAAGATCATGTAACTTTAACATTTCTAATTAAAAAAGGAAACAGAAACTCAGGTCAACAAATATAAATACACCAAATTGAGAAATCACGGTTCTACCAATTTTTGCCAACTGCAGCGGAGAACTGGGTGCTAGAGTTCCTGTGCTAAGTGTCACTCAATCTCGTTCCCAGAGCCTGCGTTCCTTGGCGGAGTGCAAAAGGAACGCAGGCTCTGGGAACGATTTTGGTTGTCACTCCAATACCTTTAGTGGTGAAAAAGGAAGCGGTAGCAGTCACATTTCTTTACTTTTTAAACCCAAAACTTGGATTTCACGCACCTGTAATTTTTGCGCATAATACTGCACGAATAATATTGTCTTAAAATTTTGCGCGGGTATGCCGCGTGAAAATTAATGGGAATAAGGTATTTACTCGGCTGATATGTTTTTTAATACGATTAAATCAAAAGTCAGAAGTTAGTTTACCTCTATTGTTGTGTTGCAGGATGCCAAACTTAAAAATTTGGAGGAAGAATTAAAGGTTTTTGGGGACGGTTTGAGAGCCGTCGAGGAAGTTAGAGATTGGCTTTTCGCAAGGATTACGGTAATCCAAGAGGAAAAATTGTACGTTGAAAGAGTCAATAAATATTCACCACAAGACGTAAGTAAACGAAGTATGCTTTAGTTTGAGGAAATAGAGATAAACGACGACGTTAACTAGAAATCGATCGCAACATGCTGTACTATACTTGCCAATGTGTAACACTATTCAGTAACAAAAAATGTCGTTTCATGCAATGATTTAATACGAAAACCATAGATTTACGTAATAATTTTTTCCACAATTCCGTAACGTTTATGCAATAAGTATTTTTGCTTTTCCATAGATAACTTTTGTATCCAGAAATTTTGTGCATAAAATGTGTGCATAAACTTTTTTATTCATAAACTTTATGCATAAAATTTAAGTATACAATTTATGAATAAAGTCCATACGATGTAAAGAGGGCAATCTGCACCACGGTTTTCCGACTTCATCGCGCCAAAATAAACTCTGCGGTCCAGCCAACTGAAAGCCTCCTGATTTGCTTGATTATCTACTGTACTCATCGAAGTCTATGATGTTCCGTTACGGACAAAACTATTAATAGCTCAAATCAAAATACCACATTCCTAAAAACAAATATCAATCCGCCGCAAGAAATGTCAAAACGCTTACAGAGAATACCAAAGTTAAAATTAAAATTGAAAAATTGTCAATACAACTATTAAACCACCACAAAAATATGAAGTCCACTCAAATAAGACGAAACACGAAAACAACTTATCCTACTGTATGGCTCACAAATTATTCGAAAAGAAACGGAGGCCAAGTACAACAGAAGTAGGGCCCGCAAGGTTTATTTTGGCACAGCGAAGTTGTAAAACCGCTGTACAGATGGCCCTCTTCGCTTTGTATAGATTTTATGCTAAAAAAGTTTTATGCACACAAAAGTTATGTATAAAAAAGATTATTCTTAAAAAAGTTAATGCATAAATTTTATCCATAAAGTCTCTGCATATAATAGTTATTTATGCCAAAAAGAAAAAAGAATTATTGCATAAACGTTAGTGAATTGTGGAATAAATAATTACATAAAACTATGTTTTTTGTATTAAATCATAACAGGATAATATTTTTAGATAGCATTTTAATTTATTCAGTATTGCGGCGCATCGGCAACTATACTTTGCTGTGCTGTTGCTTAATGATAAAAAGTAAGGCTTAGAAAATTTTATCATTAAACCAGGATTCCCGCCACAGTTGATGCTGTACTGTAATGCCACGCAAGTTGACCTAATGTATTGTGATAGTTGTTCGCTTTATCGTAAAATTTCTGATTTTTTTATTTGCTTTTACACATACACAAGTCTCTTCCAATATGGCGGATTACAACAACACACCTTATCTTTTACGCTTATATGAAGTATCTAAGATAGTCCACGGGAAAACCCGCTGGTAAATTGTAACACAATCTAAACATAGTTTATAATGAGCCAGCGCTCACAGTATTTACATAATTTGATGTGATGTAACATTTTATGACAAAACGTACCGTGACGTATATGACGTAATGCTAACGCAAATTACAAAATACAACGTGATGTGACGTCGTGCATCACGACGTAACACAATGAAATGAGATTAAAAGTACAGAAGAATAAAAACGACGACCTCCTTACATGTTCAGTTTCGTTTAACGTACTTTTGTTAACTCTTACAAGGCGTTTTTTGATTATTTTAGAACGAAGCTGTGGGATATAGCAGTCGAAGGAGGGAACTAGGTTTAAATGCACCCAACTTTAGAACTATTGCAAGCCACATCGAAGAGTTGAAATTGCAGCTTCATCAGATTCTTCAGAAGCCACTGACATCATCGTTACTGAAAGTATGACCATATAAACAGTACTGGTAGTTGTTCCGAGTTTCTTGTCTGTTCTGTGTAATGATAATGAGTCTATTGTTGGCTTCTCTGGGGTCCGATCCCTGGGGACCCAGGGGGATTTGTATGAAAATCCAATTTAGTTGTTACAAAGACCCCAAGCTACTGTGAATGATCTGTATGCAAAATATTAGATATTATTCCCATCCCTGGGGGCAAGATTTTCTGTGACATCAATATTTTTACGGAAAATAAAAACAGTGAAATGCCCAAAATGAAAACCCTCTGTGCCAAGACCCGCCAAAATCGCGCAATGATAACACGAACCAATGACCGCTTAAGACAAATCCCGGGGTATAAGACCCGTAGGTAAGATGGCCATCGAGCAGAAAGTTGCAATCTTTCTGCGTCCTGGTGAAAAAAAGGAATACAAATAATCAACAAAAGCCCATGGATCTCTGTGAGTTCCCTGGCGGTTGGACCGAGGGAGAAGCCGATGACAGATGCATAATACATGGAGCATAAGCCGTAAACGTAGGTTTTTCTGAAATATTTAAATCTTACATCTGTTTAATATTTATGGAACACCACCCGTGCCTTAGAACTGCTACTGTGACAACTGATGACTTGTTCAGGCAATGAGTTAACAAGTCGAGTGCTAGTTGTTTCAATAATATTCTTGATGTTCTACAAATGACATAGAGACATAAAAAATTCACCATGCACCCTTTCAAGGATTAAACCGGTAATTATTTTATCGGAGTTTATTTTTTACCCTTCAAAAAATGGAAATTACTTCGCCCGACATGCAGCTGCAAGTTTCTGGATAGCAATTGACTAGTCAAGTACGTCTGAAATATTTGAGGTAATTTGTTAGCTCAGAGTGGATATACAGTTTGAAGATGTTTTTTGAGTTATTTTTCTCTGAAAAAAACTTTATCGCGCTAGACAGGAATCAAACCTGTAACCTCCTGATAGTCGATGAGACACTTTTTTGGGACTCAGATGAAAAATGTAACCTACGTTCTTCCATTTGAATCCCAGTAATTGCTGAATGGCTAGTCCAGGTTACAAATTCAATTCCCATTTAGGGCTCAGAAATTTTTCTGAGTAAATTGGCTCAAAAAAACTTCTTCAAACTTTAAATGTGAGTTTTTCAGTGCGTGTACGTACATCTGTGCGATTGCATATTATGTTTGATTGATGCGCTTCTACGTCGAGTATGTCTCTGTATTCCAGTAGCAACGTCTGCTTTGTGTTTGCATTTGTGTCGAAGTACAAGAGTGCCTTGGCTTGCTGACATACACAAAAGTAAAAACTGGCGCCGGATGATTTTCCATTTTCTTCTCAGACCCCAGAATCCGACAGTAAACAAAGGATCGCCCAATTGGAGAAAGAAAAAAATGCCTTGATTCGAGAATTGTTTCAATATCAATCTCAGCAAGAGAGAGCAAGAGTTTTTAGCATGTAACATCTATAAATGAAACCAGAAAAAACCTCGGTGCATAAACTCTCAGGAAGGAAATGTTAACAGCCAAGCGTCAATGGCATACCTTCTGGCGCATGAATTGTATTACAAACATATGTTAAAAGACAAACGAGATGAACATCGATTGATACTGTTGGCTTTATATCAAATGAAACTCTGCCTGCGAGATAGCAACCAGGCACAGCAACACACGAATAAAGCAACTTTCTACTAAATGGCAACGTTTTAAAATTAATAAAGTGAGAGGGACCTATACTGACACTTAACCACGTAGAAAGTCTTTCCATCTTGTGCCATGGGTATAAACAAGATGAAACACCAACCTTTTCATTTAAATGAATATATAAAAAGACTGATGTATTGTCGTCGATAGCGAGCGTCAACATAAAAACTACAAAGAGGACAAATGTTTCAGCAAGCTGTTAATAAACTTTTTTACACCTGCAACACGATCGTTTACTACACCCGGCAATATCTCCTGCAAATCGGACCTCAACAGACAAATTCACCATCAGATTGAGTCACGTCCAACAGCATCCCTCCATATAGCGAGATATTTTTGTTAAAGATTAGAATTTGTGGAAAAGCAAGTGAAGCGGAGTGTGTAGCATCGTTGACGCGAGCAAGCTTAGTGATGTCATCATTTTGTTGAAGTTTTGTTTGAGTTAAATTTTGTTAATCGAAAAAAGGGACAACTTGGATATAGGAAACACTCGCCAAGTAGTGAGTTAATTGCTTATAGTTACGAAGATATAAGATCCATTAGTTTATGTGTTTACTTCGATATGATGTTGCATGTATTGACAGATGGAATGATAAGATTACTTCAAATAATTATTCGTATGATTGTGCGCATTCTTCTCAGGATATGGGCCAAAACTTGATGGGCCCCTGCTGTTGGCGTAAAGACATGTGTCGCATATTTTGTCTCGTTTTAAGGGTTTAAATCGTTGTAACAGATGAAATCAATATTATTTGTTTTTACTGCTATGAGTTGTGGTTTACTTCGTCCCATGATCTTGGTAGTGCCCTTGCCAAAGTCAATTCACTAAGATTTTTATATACTGCTTAACGCCCAGTATGCGACTAGCTGAATCCTTTCTCAGAGGTTGAAGTGTCCATAACTTGGTATTTAATTCGATAATACAGCATTTTCATAATATGTTTTTAATTGTTATCACTGCCATGACGTATACAGTCTCACAGAGATTAATCTGATTGACTTGATTTATTCTGTTTAAAATGCGCTAAAACCAATGACCATACAGGAACGATTGACTTTTGCTTTTCTAACATCTGATTTTATTAGTTTTTATGCATAAACTCGAAACGTAAATATATTAGAGGTGATTTTTAGTCTTTTGTATGTTTCCAAACCGAACGATCAACAAATTTTTTACCCTTTTTCTCCAAAAAGCTACCATTTGATCCAACCATTTCCTTTGTATATTCTACTTTAAGTTGAGAAGCAGCTGCTTTTTTCCTTGACTGAATATACGAACATTTTTCTATTTTTTGCACAACAACTTTTCAAACCTGAAGTCAGTTGTTCAAAGCTTGGATATCTTATCCAGTGGATAATGCATTGAAAAACCAAACATACATTTTGTCTTCTGAGTAGAACTATCTGGTGGGCATCTCCATATTCAGTGAATAAAATTTAAGTTCAGTTGTTCAGTGCTTGAATATTGCTGCTCACCGACCCTTGGAAAGCAATAATTATCTGCAATGTTTGGATGCTATATCAGATGAGTGATCATCTTGATCCATGCATACATTGAGAGGCTTAAGGTGGACAATTATTTGAAGACAATCGTAGGATCTGGAAGAATCGGCCGTCTCGACTACATTCATCTCCTCCAACATGAAGCCGATTCCGACTTAAGAAGTTCTGTCCACAGTTTAAGGTTGAATTTTTTTTATGTTCATAATGTCATGCATTTTGAAATCTTGTTGAAATTGGAGTTACCTTGTATTAAGAAATTCGAAAATAGGTCTTGGTTTTTGTTTCGTATCAACAAAATGGTTTTTAATCTCACATTTGCATGCAGGTGGGATAAAATGCAAATTTGCTTCATACTTAAAAACATAACTCGAAAAAAATCCACATCCAGTTTTCGAGAGTTTCCGCCATGGGACGGTCGAACCATCTGGCAGGCAATGAGGCTAAGGGAAATTAACTGCTGATAGGAACTTCAAAACCAAAGGCTCATTCTCAGGTAGATCTTCATTAATTACAATAACAACTGACTACTAACTGATTTCTAGAAAATCCATCTAATGCGCGTTTGACCAATCGCACGTAGAGTGTATTGGTGAAGGGGACAGAGCTTTCTTTCTTTCATGTTAAGCCTATTGAAGTTTGAACCATAACGTGGCACTCGTGAGGTAAATTATTCCCACTGATATATAGCTCTCCCAAAACATTTCTAAAAGTAAAGTTCATTTCTTACTCCTGAACTGCTCATAGTTTCTTTATACATGCAGCCGGCGGCTTGTTGTTGAAAGTGCGAAGGGCCACATGGCATAGTAGTACAAATTGTGTCAGAATTAACTTCTTCCTGGCCGTATAAGTCCTCAGTGACCTATGGAGACTTTAGTATTTAACTCTGGCTAACACCGGACAATTTTTACTTGTCAAGGGGAAAGTCCTAGGACAGGAAAGGATTAACAAGGGTTTAAAACCTATCTCCTTCCTGACCGTATAGGTCCTCAGTGACCTATGGAGACTTTAGTATTTAACTCTGGTTAACGCCAGACGATTTTACACGTCAAGGGGAAAGTCCTCGGTCAGGAAAGGGTTAAATCTGCGGGATTTATAAATCTTTTGCTTTTAGTTCTAAAATAATGAAAACTCGAACTATGACTCACTACCCAAGCTAAAACACAATATGCTGTTGCAACTTTTTGTAGCGTGTGGACTGACACATGAATGACGAAATAACTGTATTTGACTGTTGGCTTTTTCTGATATGTACACACATTTGCGAGATCGTTAAGAAAGCACGGAAGTGAAGGTTTTTCGTAACACAGCTGAAAAGAGCTCACGCTGGTACGAAGGAGTTAGTTCAATTTTATATAAGTTGTATAAGACCAATCATGGAGTACGCTAGCCCTATTTTCCATAACAGCCTTATGTCATGCTTATCTAATGATTTGGAGTCGATACAAAAGCGTGCATTGAGAATAATTTTCCCTCAATGTAATTATGAAGAGTCATTGTTGCTTTCTAACATACAAAGCCTTAAGGAAAGAAGGGAGGAGTCAACTACGAATCTTTTCAATAAAATCGTGTCTGATGAAATCCACAAACTTCGTTGTCTTCTACCTCCTTGCAATATGACTTCAGCAGTTAGTTTAGGAAAAATCACTCCTTTAACGTAAAATTTAGAACTGAACCGTTTTAAAGATGGTTTTATAACATGTAACTCCTTAAAACAGTAGTTTTCAATTCTAAGTTCTCTTATTGTAAAATTTTGAATTGCACGTCTCAGAAATATTGTTTATAGCATGTAATTTATTAAATGGTAGCTTTTCAATAGTAATATACTATAGCTTCTAAAATGGTTGTAATCTAAACTTACTTCAGCTGATGGGCTGTAAGTTTTCAGAATTGAACCGTCTGTCTATCTATCTACCTACCTACCTACCTACCTACCTACCTACCTACCTACCTACCTACCTACCTACCTACCTACCTAC
>JBAHVQ010000206.1:486049-497007 GCA_036872915.1 Nanipora kamurai
TGGTCTGGGGCTGCATCACTTATGATGGAGTCGGCCCAATTACTATTGTGGATGGAACTGTTACCGGTCCAAAGTACCGTACGATTTTACAAGAGCATTTTCTACCCTTGGTTGTTGAGAGACGACGCAATGGCAAAGCCACAACTTTACAAGATGACAATGCACCAGTTCACCGGGCAAGGGTTGCAACAACCTGGAAAAAAAATAACAAAGTAAAATTTCTGGACTGGCCAGCCCAAAGTCACAACCTGAACCCAATTGAGAATTTATGGATGTTTCTAAAAAAGGCGATTTGTAAAGCGAACCCTCCACCACGCGCTGTTTGACTTGAAATCCGTAATTGATAAGGAGTGGCAAGCAATTCCAGTTAAATTGGTCCAAAATGCAATTAAGTCAATGCCACGCGGACTCTCCAAAGTCATTAAGGCCAAGGGATTTGCTACAAAGTATTGACATTGATATAAATACTTTTCGAACTTGTTGTTCTTTTTATACGGTCAACATTAGCTTGAGATTGGTTTAAATAAAATTGTTAACAGTGTAGTAGGGCTAGCTGACTATCACGCGTATAATATTGTGTGAGTTCAAATAAAGTTAAAAAGTGGATGGTGCATCACTCTGCTGTTTTACATCTTGAGCACGTATTTAAACTTTTGGAAAGGCACTGTATGTCGGATGTTTCGAAAGTTTGCAATTTCTTCGTCAGGCATTCGAAAGTTGGTATGACGACATCAAAATTCTTCGCGTCAAGTCTAACGAATATCTTTTAAACTTATTACGTAATGACCACACAGATTTAGTAAGAAAATTAGGATGAATGGAATATGCAACTCTATAAGTATATGGAAGAAAAATTAGAACATATATATATATATATATATATATATAGCAGACAGCATGAATATAATTTCCAGTGGCAATGATTTAAGATTATAATAAGGTTAATATGATATGTTCCTGTTGTTTGTTGAGCTCCGGTTTATTTTGTTGAATGTAACATCCTTCTTTGAGTTCGTGTAGAAACTTGTTTGAGGCAGTATCCAGGATTGTGAAGCAAGAAGGACCGCAGACTTTTTTTGCAATTTCCCGAGGTCTGGAGGTGCTTGTAGATCTGAATGAACACCTTCAAACGGACACTAAATTACTTTTCACTAGTTAAAACTTAAAAACCATCGTTGACAAATGAAATGACAAGTGTAACATCACCTAATCAAGTAAACATTATTTTCAAGATGAAGTTTAAGGGGAACCTGTACCTGTCCTGTTGCACTGTGCAAGCAAAAGTATGATGTTGATAACCCGACAACCAGAAACTGATGGTCAAAAAGGAATGTCACTAACCCCTCCTTAATATCCGCCTATCTCATCTGCTAAACAAGTGCATTGCACTCAGAGAGTGCATACCTCCGCCAGCACCCACCAGTGAAACATTTTATTTTTAGTTTTTCCATGACCTTGACCTTTGATTAGCTTTCCATGACCTTAGACGTTTGACCTTTGACCTAGATACCCCAAACTTAAATCAGTTCTAAGTTGGACCATGACCGATGTTTTGACCAAGTTTGGTGACGATCCATCCAGCGATGTGGATGCTAGGTTGGTAACAAACATACAAACATACAAACGCCGGTGAAAACATAACCTCCGTCCAACTCCGTTGGTGGAGGTAAATATAAGAGATAAAAACTTTTATACGTCAAACACTCCCCTACTTAAGGGTCCGAGAAAGCCTGGGAGCTAACCGTAGCCCCTGCGGCCGCCCGTAATTCAGACCCATGTGCCTTCAGTTTTCTCTCTTTGGTTAGCTTCTTGCTGGTAAGATAGCGATTAGTTGTATAGAACATTTCTAATTTTGAATGCCGAAAGTTTGCAGTAACTCTTTGGAATTTAAATGATACATACTAGTTGCTCCTGTGCCGTTTATTTACCGTCGATTCACTTCCCATAGTTCAATAACACCACGACATGTTGACTTGGAGTTTGTGACTCAACAATACAGGCTATATATTTATTTGTAAATGTTCGAATTTCGAATGATAAGGTAGTCGGAATTACATGACCATTTTCATTTAAGGTCGACATACCGGATAGAATTTTATTTGTTTACTGTATCCAAATCCCATTTGTAGCGGGCCAGTCCCTCAGTGAATGATATAAGTTTAGGTATTCCTTACGACTTTAGCTGCTTCCCGTGAAGATAAGGCCACAATCCGAGTTCTCTAATGCTATTCAGTCTGAAAGATTTGGATTGATTTATATCGAAAATAACCGATAGTTTACTTAGCTTGTTAGAAAAACAGAACATCTGAGGATGTCTTCCTAAATGATATACCATAGTCAATTCCATGTAGTTGTAGTACAAGCATAGTAGTACCAAACCGTTTGCAAATGATTGGCGTATGTTGCTAGTTGGAATTTTTCCTGGCCATTTATATGACGATGCTTGAAGCTAAAGGTTGATTCATCATTCTGTTGTGATTTTCTGGTTGATGCACTGGAACTGAATTTTGTACCTCTGGTCTGTAGCAGGAATATTGCATTGAACTATGATGAGAACCTGTTATTTAGACAGGCAAACACAATCAAAAAGAATGATGTTGTGGTGACAGGAACTCTGCACCAGATATCTTCAGTGTAATGTGTATGGAATCTGCTGATGATAACGTAACTATATTAACGCTTGCAAATATTGATGATGCGCAGTCAGGTAGAGGCATAATGATTGGAGACGTTCTCTGACCAAGATTATAATTTATTTTGATGAGCTTTCGGCTACTAGACCGTGGTCTTCGCAGGTACAAGACCACAGTTGAGTGTCCGAAATCTCATCAAAATAAATTATAATCTTGGTCAGAGAATGTCTCCAATCATTATATTAACTCTGTTTTTGCTTTGTTGTTATATCTAAGATCATGGTCATCATTATCCCATTTTATAATAATATACATTTTCCAAGGTTATATCAGTAACCTAGTTTTATGTCATGGTAAGACTATAAAATTTATGGTTTTGGGCCAATTTCTAGCTTAATTACTACTATTTTACTCCCTTATTTACTTCTTCCTGCCATGTTTTCCTGGGTTCACCAATACACTTTGCTTGGTTTACTAAGCATCTACATTTATAACATTTTAACGTTAAATGTGTTCAAATTAATTATTTCAGTTCAACATGGCTGATGATTGGACAATAGAAGATAGTCCTGTAGTTGTAGGACCAGAGGTCCAGGATATTAAATTGTTTGGCAAGTGGAGTGCAGATGAAGTCCAAGTTGCAGATATTAGTTTGACAGTATGTATACCATTGTATCATTTTTCTTACAAATTGTAAGAACCATACATATATCATGATCCTGTCTTATGAACACCTTTATTGTCTGCATTTTTGTAATTATTTCCCCCCTTAATTTCTTGCTTTATTTTGGTCATTGTAGGATTATATTGCTGTGAAGGAGAAGAATTCAGTGTACCTGCCTCATACTGCTGGCCGTTATGCAGCCAAGAGGTTTAGAAAGGCCCAAGTAAGATATATAATGAATGAAATCTTTATGGCTTATTACAAGCTTTAAACTTTGTATTCCAGATGATTACTGTAATGATTTACCAGCCACCCTTACAGAATATCCACTCTGGGCATGTAAAATAGTTTGAGGTTACCTGGAGTAACAAATAACATGGTAGCCAAATATAACAGATGTATCATTAAAAATTTTATTATAGTTAAGGCCAGACAATTTTATGTTGCTAAGAGAAAACCCTGTCAGTCTTAAAGGGTTAACTGTTAACCTTCTGACCCTCCAGAATGGAATTTCTCATCGTGAACTTTTCAAAATTCTGCTCAGTAGCTGAAAAGTGAAGTGTGATTACTTTGTACAGTATATTGACCTTGCACTGATAACCAAGGAAAAGCTCAGTAATGACTAATCTTTAATTTTGCTAGGAGTGGTCAAATACCACCCTTAAACTGTCTGACTCCCCAAATGGAATTTGTTGTATTTAAAAATTTTTGTCACAGTTAATGCCACATGGTTTTACACAAAGGGATGGGTGGTTGAAATCCTTCATGGATAAAAAAAATATTAAACTCGGATCTTTGTCTTGCAGTAACTGGTACTGTACAAATGATAAAAGGTAAACATGGAGATTGAGTACAGTAGTTCAATTCCCTAAAAATACAAACCTTGGGCATCAAATACAGCATTTTTAACAAGATTAATTTTGATGCATGACTGTCGATGGGCCTGTCTTAGATTATCTAAAAAATACCAAGCAGATTTTTCATCTGAGAACTTTATTAACTGTTTGATGGCCAGGGCCATCATATTGTATTAGCCAGAGTAAAATATTGTAGTGTGCTCTTGGCCAGCAAAGGGTTAACCCATGTTGAGGTATTTAACCAAGGTACAGTACTGATTTTTGTTTTTAATTTTAGTGCCCCATTGTGGAACGACTCACAAACTCTATGATGATGCATGGAAGAAACAATGGTAAAAAGCTGATGACAATTCGCATTGTGCAGCATTCCTTTGAAATTATTCATCTGCTCACTGGTGAGGTAAGTCTGTGCCCAGCATACCATAATTTGCCGATTATAAGCTGCAGTAGCATTTTTATGTCAATTTACAAGAAAAATTAATTGATAAACTGCACTGGTAAAATTTTGTATTTATTCATAATAATAAGCTACATGATGTTAAATTTTGGAAAAAAGTTGTGGGTTATAATCCACAAATTATGGTAATTTGGTTCCTGGCCAAAAACAGGCAGTGAAGCTGTATTTTGGTTAATAAGTATGGTTGTTGTAATAAAGTAAATTAAATTTCTTTGGTTATTCATGACCAAAATTTTCATGTCCATGGTTACTTTAAAATTCTTCAAGGAACATGCATATCATTTCAGAAACATGATCTCAAATTTTCCAATTTTTGTAGAACCCATTGCAGGTTCTTGTGAATGCTATCATCAATAGTGGTCCACGTGAGGATTCCACTAGAATTGGTAGAGCAGGGACTGTTCGTCGGCAAGCTGTTGATGTGTCTCCTCTTCGGAGAGTTAATCAAGCCATTTGGCTGTTGTGCACTGGTGCAAGGGAGGCATCATTCAGAAACATCAAATCCATTGCTGAGTGTCTAGCTGATGAGTTAATTAATGCTGCCAAGGTGAAGCATGTTGAGTTGTTGTTGTTATTGTTTTTGTTTTTATTTTGCTTTTGAATTAACATTTGCTTTAGAGGTATCAGTGATGAATTCAGTAATTTTAAGAAGTATTTTTCTTTTTAGGGCTCTTCAAATTCCTATGCAATCAAGAAGAAAGATGAGTTAGAAAGAGTGGCAAAGTCTAACCGTTAAAATTGTCATCTGTACTTAAATGGCAGTGTTTCTAAAGTGAATAAAAAGTGTAACTTGATACTTCTTTCTACTTTCTTGCTTCTTGGCTTTATTATTTTATTCTTTATTTCCATTAGAAAATTAGTTTCTAATTAACAAGATGAAAACTTGGCTGTCATGTGAATTTTGCCACCCTCTGCATTTCAGACATATGCCAAACTTGTTCCATGAACATACTGAAGACAAACACTCAGGTACGACATTAGTCTGCCCATAATGGAATGCATACATACACACATTGAGAGAACAGGGGAATATTAGTTGTATTTCAATACTGAGGGAATGACCTGTTCTGATGAACCAGGGAGAATGTACTCAAAAAATACATGACCACACAGATTTATGGTACTGTTGTAGTTTTGATTTGCAGTTTCCAGATCCAGTGGAGGCTTTAATCAAACATACTAGCAAATGTGAATACAATCTAACATTCATTTAAAATGGTGTTAAAGAAAGGGGGATATTCTGGAAACACTCTTATCAGATCAAATAGAAAGATTTTGGCTTTAATGTCCAGGGGTCATACCCGTGACAAGAAAAATTGTTTGGCATTAGCCAAAATTACATGCTACAATGTGCCTTTGCACCCAAGTGGTTTAAAACTAACATTCAGTCCAAACCTATACTAAAAGTGGGCATACTCATGGACTGTGTCCATTTACACTGGTTATGTAGAAAATACACTCCTTGTTCTTCCAAAACATATTGTTTCTTAAAACCTCTTGAGCCCCTGATACATTTAGGTTTCAAGCACTCAAGTTTATCTTTGTGTAAGGCACAGATTACCATAGCTATTAATGTGGATGCAATCCATAACATGCAAGGCCCCTGTGGATGCAACCTTTGGAGTGGCTGAGACGCTAAAGTTTTCTCTATCTGCTGGGATGTGTTTCTATATTTAAATTTAGTTCGGTTTTTAAAAAGGTATTTCAAACCAATTAATGTAAAAGCAAGAGATGGGCTGTCAGTGATATCTTGGGTAAATTTATTGGGATTGGTGCTGAAAAGTCGAAATGTAATGAACTGAGCACATACATCACTAAAATTGTGAAATTATTTAAAACTATTTCACAATTCTATAAACTCGTTAAATCACGATTTTTTGTGTATAGGACAGCGTTGCCTCCACAAGCGCCTTTCTGCGTTTTTCGCCCGCTTCGTATTCGAATTCCGACTCGAAACAAACATTTTTGCAATGTACAGAAAATTTTCAACCAATAAAGGTCATAGTAAATAGTCTTTTTTCGTAACCAGGTGAAGTATTAGTGATATTCAAAGTGCTACTCTGTACCGACGCATGTACCTTTTGGTGGCCACGAAACCAGAGTAACACTTTGAATATGACCAATAAATGTCATTTTGACGCACGTAACTGGTTTTGCAGAATTTCCACCTTTTTTAGCGTTTTCCGGACCGTCAAAGCGTTAGCTCTACCCAGTGATACATGTTAAATGAATTGATTAGCCGACAAGGCTAAGTAAAGTTCAAGTATGGTACAATTGACGAAAATTGGTACTTAACAGAATGAATTTGTAGTACATTAGAACGCCTTGTCTGGTCTTACTTTGATACAAGCTCGTCTTACCAGGTGTCAAATTTCTGGCATTGTTCTGGCAGTGCACTGGACGGCTCGCTAACGTAACCAAGCGTTCGGTTCGGCAAAATACCCGTGATAGCGTATGGTATTAAATAAGAAATTTCTATGTACATGCGTGAGATTTTTAATACATTCTTCACGAATGTACTCGCTGTCGCTTCACAGTTGAAATAAATCTGTAAATAATTACCATTTATACATATCATTTATAAAAGACAAGCAAAATGGCATGAACTTCAACAAAAACTTAGTTAACCAAAATTCATAGAAATCCCTGCCACGATCGTAGAAATCTCCAACCGGAAGTGCTGTCGTAATTCGAGTACCGGGCTGCATGCACTTCCTTCGTCAACAATGCTCAGCTTTAGTAATGGCGGACGGGTCGAATTCGAGGTTAAGTAAAAAAACGGTAAGGCTAGAGGAGGAGAGTTCTAGACCGGAAGATAAAAAGGATGATAAAGTCAAAAAGAAACTCTCCTTAAGTCTTCCGTTATTTCCTCCTCGATCTCTGCGACAAAAGAAACCCTCAAAAGGTACTTATATATTCTATTGTTTACTCGGATAAGATCTTAATTTTAAAATTCTTGCCGTATAAATGGGAATACATGAAACCTTGGCTGTTGTTAATCTCGTAAACGTGCTTCTGTTACTTTTCCTAACCTCGTATGTTTATACTGCCTGCTACCTCAAGTGCTGTATTTGTACACTTTTTGAAGCATCTATGTTTTAAAATGGTCTAGTTAATACATTGTTTTTAATAAAGAAACAATAAACATGACATTTAGGATGATGCTTATCGTATTCCCGACTATGGCTTGTGTTTTATAGCGAAACGGAAGATCGTTAACGTTTTTAGACGTTCGTCTTGATCTGCATCAACATCCACATTACAGAAGTTGATAAAATCGTTAAACATCACACCAACTGTGAATAGAAATTGTTATAAAAGCAAATTAAGATTAAGGAAGTAAACTATTAAAAAGAAGCTAAGTAATCAGGATTTACATCAGGATAAACTAAGTCAGTATTTGAACGACTCAGAATATTTTAAAGGTACTACTTTATTTATTAAAATGATTCACTCCAAAAAACTGTTATTCAAGGGTATAGCTGTTTAAAAATGTATTTCCAAAATTTTTTAATTTTAGATATTATAGAACGTGTAACATGTCACCATGTTAAATTTTCAGGAATAAATAGCCATTTGAATCCATATAAATCAAGATTTTTGAGATAGTTTATCTAAAACTGTTCATATGGTTACCCTAGGCCTGACTTGAATTTTTGAACAAAACTAAAAATATCGAATGAAATTTGAACCAATGGAAAGTTTAACTTTTGTCTAATTTAATTACAAAATTGTCACCGACAATGTAATAAATGACTTACTGATTGACTTTTCAGGTTTGGATATAAAAACTGGAATAGAACAGAGGAAAGTGAAAAAATCAGCATGCGTTCCCTCAAAAACTGACGATGTACTCAGGTAAAATTATGCATTATTGGTATTCACCCTTTAACACATGAAATTTTTTCCTTTTGTTCTTTGGTTATCATGTCTTCCTAGTTATCAGATAGGTTGAGGGGAGACCCGGATTTTGCTTCTGCCTGAGGCCCAAAATGTTGTTAGTCCTCCCCTGGCAATGCCATGTAAACATGTCATTTGTCGACCAGATTCATGTGGAATACTGATATTGATTTATGGTATTACCTCTTTAATGACTTTGGTTCATCCCTTGGAGGAGTTAGATTGTTTGGTATTAAGCTAGAGTAAAATACTGAATTGTACCTATGGGTTAGTAAGATTGTATAAAGGTAGAGTGCTGCATTGGCAGTATTGAATGGCTTGTAGATAATCAAAAGGGTTGGGAAACTGCCAGAACTTAAGAATGGAGAAACTGACATTTCAAGAGAAGGCCTGATCATCAGAGTGAAATGTGATTCATTGTTCTTTGGCAATTTTTTTAAAACCTTTTTCTTTTTCAATGTTCATTTTAGCAAACAAATGGAACAAAAATTATCAGAGTTCACCTTAAAAACTGGAATTTTGAATTTTAAGGATGGAGTAAGAGATAAGAGTTTCTTTTGAATAATGGCATCTATCTACTTGATTAATTTTTTTGCCATATATCCATAAATGCTTCATGTTATTAATTTTCTTTTTTTGAATACTCATGAAATATGAATTTGAGGAGTGTTATGGTAATAATCTTATTTAGAAAGAATTTTGTCAACTCCTTTTTTTGCTTTTTAGAAACATCCGTTCACCATGAATGATTTTGATTTGATTTGTGTCATTGGCAGTGGCACTTGTGGGGAGGTCTCAAAAATGAGGCATAAACCAACTGGGAGAGTTTTAGCTGTTAAGGTGATTCATGATCAAAATCATAATAGTCTCATGCAACACAAGTTGTTTACACATGCACACACACTGTTTACACATGTTTACATAGTTTGTGTATAGAGGGAATGCAAATTAAACTGTTTTATTATTTTGTGAAATTATGGTCAATAAATTGTTTATCTAAAGAAAAAATGTGCAGCCCCACAAAAAAATCAGTAAGCATTCCTTATAGATCACCAGTTATTGTAATTTAAAAGCCAGCGAAAGTCCTGAGTCATATAAGCCTGAAAAAATGAGTTTTTTCTACATAATGGTAGAGTAGGATAATTCTAAACCTATTCTCAAAAGATACAAAAACTGAATTTTATTCCAAACACGAGAGGGTGTTGTAACAACTTAAATCCATACCTGGTTGATACATGTAAACACTTTCAAAATACATGTGGAGAAATGTTTGCTAGCTGGAATTCTGTTATTAAAAGTTTTGACTCAATGTCAAAGCAGGTCACAATAGGAATGATGTGCAACTTCCTTGGCATAACTCTTAGCTTCTAAACAAGCACAATTTTTCAATAGCCATAATTAACCATGTCTGAGGCAGTTAATGGAAATGCCCAGTCAAAGTAATCAACATTTCATCTGCACAATAATTAGCTAAGCCCAATTTTTTTCACAGTTCAGTATAATGCAATTATATGATATTCTAAATGTACTTCTTTGCTCTGTTTCTGGGAAAATTCACCCTACAGTATTCTGAGACTGGGACTTTCCAAATGATTTGTATAATTCCGTTTAATATGTGTCACATTTTGTTTTTTTTATGGTTACTGAGTCATGTTTTTGCTTCCTGTGATATAACCCCTAACACAAACTGCAAATCACTTCATATAATGAAAAATGTGCCACACACCACCACACATCCAAATAAGCCAAAGAGTGTGATTACTTGTGCTATTATTTAGACTGGGGATTGCCAACAGGGTTCAAATTGCTACAAAGGGTGATTTGGTAGAGTTGTGGGGTTTTTTTTATATCCACTGTATATACTGTAATCCAAAATTTATACAGGACATGAAGTTCAGCCTGCTTTTGCTGATTCAGTCTTCCATACTTTACTTTAACACATAGAAAATGTGCCAATCATATAATGCTGAGGAGCAAAAGAGAATTATAATGGATTTGGATGTGGTGCTAAAAAGTCATGACTGTCCCTACATTGTGGCATGCTTGGGAGCTTATATATCAGAGGCAAGTAACTCATGTTGTGAATATTTATAATTTAAGCTTAAGTTGAACAGTTTACCTACGTCTTAGTATACTCAGAGAATAAGCAATAGGTTTAGACGTGGTACATAATATTTTCCACAAATTCACTAAAATGCTATTGAAATTCCTTTCTTTTTTGTTCAGAAACACAGCAAAAAGTTGAAGACAAAGTTTTTTTCTATAGTGTACCAGTAATTAGACACAAAAATTCTAAAGAACTGAAAGCATATTTCCTGTTTGTTTACAGAACTGAAAGCATGTTTATCATACTTTTCAAACAATTTCCCACTTAAAGTCTTAGGAAATTTTTTGCTGATCAAACTGTGGAACGCCAAGGACTCAGAAAAACTCTGAGTTCCAGACGG
>JBAHVQ010000206.1:497107-544096 GCA_036872915.1 Nanipora kamurai
GTAACCTTGCTCTGCCATCTGAGTTCTAGTGGCTCAATGGTTAGAGCGTCTGGCTAGCATTCAGAAGGTTGCGGGTTTGAGTCCCATCTGGAACTCAGAGTTTTTCTGAGTCCTTGGCATTCCACAGTTTGATCAGCAAAAAATTTCCTAAGACTTTAACTGTATCAAACTGCAAAACTCATAATTTAAAATTTCCCACTTGGTTCTCATGAATAATTAAAGTGTTTTTTAATATTGCTGATTAATTTCTTAGTGAACTGGCCATCAAAATATGTATTTGTTTAAAACTGGTAGAAATATCTGACTTTTTGACAAAAGGTGGTTGAATTGCAAAGGAGAGTCCTTGCTTTGATATGTATTTTTCTTGGTTGTACAAAGATAAAGTGACCAACTTATCATACCAGCTCAATGACCAAGAAAAAGACACACTAAAGCATGGACTCTCCTTTGCAGTTCAACCACCTTTCATCAAAAAGTCAGATGTTTTTACCAGTTTTGAACAAATGCTTACTAATTGTAATTATTGTGTTTCTTTTATAGTCTGATGTGTTTATAATTATGCAATTAATGGAAACTTGCTTTGATAAACTAAAATGTGATTATGGTGCCATACCTGAAAGAATCTTGGGAAAAATGACTGTTGCAGTAAGTTGTTTTCTGTTGTTATTATATTTGGTCTCAAGGTCTTCCTTTTTACTTTGTGCAATAACAGTTGAAGAAAAATTCTTCAGTTTCTGCTTCTTTGGACTAAATTGTTTGAAACACATGTAAAAGGTTGTGGGTGAATGCCCCTGGACCAAGCCTTCCTAATCTTGCCATTCAATCCACCTAAACACAACTTCATCACACTGACTGTTGGTTATTAAGTGCTGTCAGTAGTGCAAGCATGTTTTTACTTGCTTAAGCACATAGTTTATCAATTATTGGTATTATCCTCATGCATTACCATCTTTAAATGAAGTGTTTATTCTTTCATTCATTCACTGCTTTTAAATAACTTGCGTTTTAGGTGGTGAAAGCTTTACACTATTTGAAGGAGACCCATGGTGTGATGCATAGAGGTAGTTTGTTGCTATGGTAGTACTTTCATGTCATTCTGAACATAGTTTGATGTATTATTCCATTTTGCTTTAACCCTTTAGATGTTAAACCGTCAAATATATTACTTGATCGCGGCGGTTGTGTAAAACTTTGTGATTTTGGAATCAGTGGTAGACTTGTAGATTCAAAGGCAAAGACGAGAAGTGCTGGTTGTGCTGCGTACATGGCGGTGAGTTAGTTAACCTCTCCCCGTCCCACATTTCCTTCCCTTCTTCTTTCCGACTGTTTCTCTGTCCTTCACAGCCTCACTCCTGCCGTCCTTCTTTTTTCATTTCTTCCTTCCTTGTTTCCTTTCTTTCGTGTTTCTTAGTTTACTTTCTTTCTTCCATATTTTTTCCCTTCGCTTTCTTCCATACTTTTTCCCTTCGCTTTCTTCCATCCTTTCTTTATTCTACTTACTTTATTCTCTCCAGTCCTCCGTCGTTCCCCCCTCTCCCACTCTCCATTCTCACCTTTCCTTCTTCCAGTGCTTTCTGCAGCTCCATTATGTTCACCGCCACAAATTTCGTGTGTAAGTTTTAACACCATGTAAGTTTTAACACACATATGAGCGCATCTTCACCGTCTTACTGCACAAGGCGACAACCGACAACACTAGTTTTTTAATACAAAAATATATACGACATTATAAGGGAAACGTAGTCTCGTGATGAATATAAGAGCCCAGCATAAAACAGGGAGGAAAGGGATGATTTAAACAGCAAGGATGTACAAAATATTTATTAGATTCTAACATTTATTTGCCGTACATGTACTTGCAACATCTTCAGAGATGATTACAATAGTCAGAGTACGATGATTGCTGATGATTGATGGTGGCAAAGGCATATTAATTACAGGCGTTAGCCAATAGAATGTCAGAAGTAGAATAAAGGTTACAATGGGGCAATGCAACGACAAATAGTACGTAAGAATGAAGTGAGACGTAGAAGGTAGATCAAAATAAATAGAGTAGCGCCGAACCAATGTTGGCATTTAAAGATGGTTTGAGTTGAGCTATAAGTAGGCTTTCACGTAAGAGTTATTCAGATTCAAAGGAGCGGGAGGAAATGATCTTAAAGTCGTCGGAAGAGATAGGGTGTCCAGTAGCTGAATGATGGTGCAACAGAATGGTAATCGGAGGAAGGTTTTTGCGTTTTTTGCTAGTAATGGCTGAGATTCCTATGTAGTTTGAGACGCGCAGATAGAGGTGGCGGGAAACTTCGCCGACATACAAGGCTCTGCTGCCTTGACACGTAAATTTATAAACCACGTGTGATCTCAGAGCGCTTGGAATACGGTCCTTAAAGGAAAAAAAGTTTGAAAACCGTAGTTTAGGTCGGGCGACGAAACGAAGAGCGATGTAAGGAAAGGAAAATGAGAAGAGTTTTCTTAATTGAGTTCAAACTGGTAGAAAATGCGAGCACTGGCTCGCATAGGGTGGTGAAAAATAAAAAAACTCCTCATTTATTTTTCTCTCTTCTATTTGGCTCGAATTTTCTACAAGTTGGAACAATTATGAAAACTTTTCTCATCTTCCACATCGCTCTTCGCTTCATCGCCCGACCTAAGACAACGGAGCCTTGTGAAACTTCGGGGCATCTCTACACGCGCGTCTCATGGGAATCTCAACCCTTACTCGCAGAAACCTTCCTCCGATTACCATTCTGTTGCACCATCATTCAACTACTGGACACCCTATCTCTTCCGGCGACTTTAAGATCATTTCCTCCCGCTCCTTTGAATCTGAATTACTCTTACGTGAAACCCCACTTATAGCTCAACTCAAACCATCTTTAAATGCCAAAAATTGGTTAGGCACACTCTATTTATTTTGATCTATCTTCTACGTCTTACTTCATTCTTACGTATTATTGATCATTGCTTCGCCCCACTGTAACCTTTATTTTAATTCTGACATTCTATTGGCTAACGCCTGTAATTAATATGCCTTTTTTACCACATACTCATCGTACTTGCAAGTATGGCAACGAATTATTAGAATTTAATAAATATTTTATATATCTTTGCTGTTTAAATCATGCCTTTCCTCCGTGTTCTACGCTGGGCTCTTGAATTCATCACGAGACTACGACATTATAAGGGGTTTTTTTGTAGGAGAGGTTGATTTACTTCCCTTTATCCTAAGCAGCTCTCCTTAAGCAAGCTTAGCTGCTCCACCGTTTGTTCACTTTGATATTCTCACTCTTAGTCTCTCTCTGTTTTCTTTTTGCCTTATGCTTCTTTCATCTGTCTGTTCCTTCTTTCTGCCTTGTTTAGCCTGAGCGAATAGACCCTCCAGATCCTTCAAATCCAGACTACGATGTCCGTGCTGACGTTTGGAGCCTGGGAATATCACTGGTAAGTCTCTTTTTATTCTCCGAGAAACATCCTGTTGGCTCTTGTCGTGTTTTTTTTTCCGTACAATTCATGCTTTTTGATTTCTTCACAATATGTTTGACATCCAAGTAAGTTTACGTCCGATGGTTGTATTGTACAGGTAGAGCTAGCAACAGGGGTATTCCCGTACAAGGAATGCAAGAATGAATTTGAGATTCTCTCGCGTATAATCGATGAAATTTCTCCAACGTTACCTCAAGACAAGGAGTTTTCGAAGGAGTTTCGCTCTTTTGTAACACTATGGTAAGGGAAGTAAAGAAAAGTTATTTTAATTAAGCTGACCGGCCTGCCTTGTTTAAGATGGACGATCTACTTGTGCGCCCGGATTGAACTGCTGAACAACCTATTAAGATGTGCAGTTTCTGGTACGTGCTGGAACTATTGTAAATTAATTTCTAGTATTTTACAAAGAAATGATCAATATTTCTTTGTTGACATTTCATGTTTTTGTTGATAACAAATGCATTACTTCAGAGAACAGATTAGCCCGGTTGCGCCATTAAAATTTTTTTATTAAAACCTGTCCTATCGCCTTGTTTGAAAAAAGTCCTTGGGCGCACACTGTTTATTGTTGGATGGGCGGTACAAACGTTTTGTTTTACTGAGAAACTGAGAAGGAAAGAAAGGTATAAAATATGGGTGCCGAAAGGATATAATACTGGGTTATCAATATAGAGTAACTGCGTCGGGAGTTTTGAATGACTTGTGGAAAACCAAAAGGGTTGGAAAACTGCCAGAACTTAGATTTATCTTTGTTCCAGTTTCCAACACCTTTGATTTTCTAAGGTTGGGTTTACACATTGCGTTTAACAGGGCGAATTTCTGGGGTCGGTGCATGTTAAGGTGAGAAGCAGTCAACAGAACACTCGTTGGGCTCGAATTAGTGTGCTTTTTGTTAATTACCATGCACCTAAACCAGAAATCGGCACGATTAATCGTAGTGTATAAACGTAATTTAATAGTTAGTTGCTCTTGAGAACTCTGCCTCGTTTCGTTTATCCTTCAGGCAGTTGGCACTTAACTCGGTATGTAACCTAAAAATTAAGAAACTGAAAAGCACTTTCTGATGTTTACTTCCAGCTTACGAAAGAACCGAGACGAACGACCCAAGTACCCGAAGCTACTGGTAAGTTTGTAAATACGTTGGGGCAACTACCGAATCAACATTTTTACCAAAAAAGAAATTAAAAAGTATTTGAAATGTTTCAAGCGTTCTTGCATGGACTTTAGCAAATGAGTGGGTACGTTAAAGTAATAGTTGAAATACGAGCTGGAGGACTTTACCCGCATTTCGAAGTTCGAGTGTGTTTTGAAAAGATGTTAATTCACGAGGACTTTGAAATCTCGGGAAAGTGCGACGTCGAGTATTTGAACTGACTTAATATTTCAAAGTCCAAGGACCTTGAACAATTTCAAAACTACAAGTAGTTAGGTACTTCCTCCACTTTCAAATCACTAATTAAACATTAATTTCTTTTGTTTTTAGTTCGTGAATTATCAATTAGTTTGAGACCGTGTCTACCTGCATGTCTATTGTATTTGTGGGTACGAATAAATGTGAAGTATATATATTTAAATCATATTTAAAACGTTGTTGCATGCGAATGACATGCGAGATGTTTTGTTTCTTTTCAATGCACAGGGTGAACCATTCATCAAGCGCTACGAGAAGGAAGAAGTGAATGTCGGGACGTGGTTAATTCCTTCCTCCACTTCCGTATAAATCATCCAATAATAATCCAATCTCAATGGTGACACAGGTCGTTGCAACAAGGATTGCGGTTGGCAATAGGAACGTATTGGGATTAAGAACCGAGTAATATTTATTTCCCACCATCCAGCGAAACGATATTTACCGGAAAATGTTTAGTTTCCGCGAAACGTAATGACGTCATAACTTTATGATCACAGTTGCAGTTCTTATTCCATGATTTTGCGGAGTAATGCACACTAAGGCGGGAAGCTGCGATTCGTATGCTCTTCGAGTAGACTGCGGTTAAGATTTTAGAACGGATAGCAGATGCCTGAAAACATTTTATTAAATAAATTTTATTGAAAGTTTTATAGAAAGAAATGCTGCAAGCGGTCCTTCACCTTGGAAGGTTCACGGATCCAGTATTCTAAGAATTCAGGCTTAAGTATGCAGATCTGTGATTGGGACAACAGCTTCAAAGCTGAGACACTTATAGTTTTTGAAACGCTGCCATAAAGCCAAGTTCCTATATGGTATTTGATAGTATTTGACAGTATTGGATATTTGAATTTTGACAACCTAAATACCTTCAAATATGGTAAATAGTCTTTTTTCGCAACCAGGTGAAGTATTAGTCATTTTTTAATGTAGTGATACTCTGGTTTCGTTACCTTTTGCTGGCCACGAAACCAGAGTAGCACTACATTAAAAAATGACCTTCAAATATCCTTGATTTTTAACGGTAATTTGAAGTTTGGAGCGAATTTGTTTGAATAAACACAATGAACGGCCTTCAGCACATAGTATCCTTTCCCCATCGCTTGTTGCTCTACTCTTCCTGATCAAGTGTAATATTTTGTTTTCTTCGTCACACATTGCGTGAAGGAGCTTTTTTATATCTTTTCTCCACTTCACGAGGAGGTCGCTCGAATTTATCCCCAACACTTAAACAAGTTAACTTTGTATATTTTACTTTAAAATCCTTGTCTAAATTCATAATAAAGACAACGATACTTTCGCACTACTTCCATTAAGTAATCCTTACTTAGGAAAGCTCTCACTCGCCATGTTGTTTATCAAATCTCAACGTACATTAGTTATTTTGAGCATTTATGTGGTTGCTAAGAGAATCTAGCGGCTTTCATTGTGTTTCCATATGGTTGAATCAGTTGCCTTGGATATCTGACGGTATTGCGAGTAGAAACGAATTCTATTCCGAATACCCTGTATTTAACGGTATTTGCAAATTCACCTGAGTGTTCCCATGTGGTTGCGAAAGGGTATTACAATACCGTCAAATACCATCAAATACGTAGTATTTACAACATGAGCAGCGTTGTTGTATCGGATTTACAAGCACGAGCCAAAGGCGAGTGATTGTACGTCCGATACAATAACGACGTGAATGTTGTCAAGTACTTGTGAAACGAAGACTCTGAGGTTGTTTTAACTAAAAAAAAGCGCTGTTTGAATGTTGGAGAGTCGAGACAGAACTGATATGTGAATCTGATACGACCACTGGTGGTTGTATCACATTTACGTACACTGATTAAACATTAATCTCTTTTGAATTTTCCTCATGAATTATTAATGAGCTCCACAACATGAAATACTATATGGGAACTAGGTGTAGTTAAGGTATAGTATGAACAGTGTGAAAAGACACTATGTTGTAACCGTTGTTCTCATTTCACATGTGTAAAGTTTGAATATTTAAAATTTATATGGTAACACTAACAACATCGACAACAGAATCTTGATTTTAATATTTTTGTAACGCAATGCGATGAAAATATCAGTTTTGGTTACGAAGGTAGATTATTTTAATTGTAAATTGTTATACAATTTCATAGATAGGAATACAAGAATTTAATGCTATTTTTAGTGAAGTAGTAACGCCTACCTATTGTAGAAAGGTCAAATAAAGCTTTGAACGTCCATTGTTTGTAACTATTTTTTTATGAGTTGTCATGACTAGATAGCCTCCTTCGCAGGCACCCCAAATGTAGGGATTTCGTGAGTTTCCTAAGGATCAAACTAACGAGGAATTAATTATGTGAAGATAAGTTACTTACTTAAAACGTGTTTGTTTGATACGTAGACGAGACGACCAGTGACGTCATAAGGTTAATAAAGCATTTGGACGAATATGTAAATGACCTTATTACTCATCGACTGTTTGAAAAAAATTAATTGAAACTTCATCAAGTGCTAGAATTCAAAATCCTGAACCTATCCTCGTTAAAATATTGTCCCCACAGCGACATATTCGTTCCCATATCCCTCAAGTCTGTAGACTACATTCCTCTTTATAGCCATTTCGTGGGCATATTTTTTATTCTCAGCAACTTACAATTGCTGCCTTTGGCATTCTATACACTATATGAAAGTACAGACATAATATCTTGCTTTATCGTGGACGGACAAGAATTATTCTGTTTTAGGAAAGAGGAATATGGGAACCATTATGTCACAATACCAACAATATTTTAATAAGGATGGTTTCAGCATTTTGAATTCTACCAATTGATAAAGTTTCAATTGATTTTTTGGAATAGTAGATGAGTTATAACTTATTTACTAATTCGTCTAAATGCTTTATTAACCTTATGATGTCACCGTTTGTCTTATTTCCATATCAGACAAACTGAAATATCTAAAAAACGAAGCCAGATACGCAGAAACTACAAAGGTAATTCCTAAATCATTTCAAATGCTCTTTCAAATGACAACAATTTAATTTTCGCTTCATAGGTACTTTAACCTTGACAAGATCTACCAATGTTAAGCTAGCTTCTCTATTTTGATCACTTAACCCTTTGTCTGGCAGGTTTTCTGGAGGTCTCCCCTTGACGAGTAAAATCGTCTGGCGTTAGCCAGAGTAAAATTAATATGTTGCCATTTGGCAACACTGCCGGGTAAAGGGTTAATTGAAATTTATTCTGGCTAAATTTGTTGAAGGACAATAGCCGACTGCGGCTTAGCTATTGTCGCAGTCCAATTTTCCCGTACATGTCTTCTCTTCTGTGTTTCCAAACAGGCATTTGGGTCCTCACTTTCTCAAGGTACTCTAAATCGATGGTCGCAAGACAAACATCTTCTCCTTCGTGACACTGCGCAATCACTTGTCCCCAGGGATCAACAACCTAGAGAAAAGAGTAAAGTCCTGATGGTTTCCTCAAGAATATGCGAAGTCTGTTTTGAGTAGGATTTAAGCACCAGCCTAGACCAGCAATGTGAACTTGAACGCCTTCGTAAGAAAGAATTAAGTTTACAGAAGACACCAGATCTCATCGAGCTAAAACAGGCCATCCAAAATTAACCCATTGATAAATCTGAAATTAACTCTGACAAGATATCTAAACATTAACCTAAAACTAAGGCTAAGCCTATGAAATTACAAGTGTTGGTTGCTGTACACAGGCTGAAGTGTTGGTGACCTGGTTTAAATCGACGAGATGATGTGTTTTCCAAAGTTTACTAGTTAGCTGGTGGTTGAGATGGTTAAAGAGTCATACAGAGCAGAGTCTGGTGTTTATCGTCTCTATTACATTGTGATTCGGCGTTGATGGAAGTCAAAAACATCGAGAAGTGGGCAATTAATACGTATGTGGCAGGACAAGCGAACCTCTACCACCACAGAGAGTAGGTATTGAACGGAAGAGATGGTTGAAACTTGTTGGTATTACCTTTCAAGATGACCCCTGTTGTTGGGATTTTCACGTCGAAGTCTGTGAAAGGCCAGTGGCAGTATGTACATATTGAGAGTATGCAGGTTTTATGGTAAGACTAGAGATCATCTTTGTAAATTGTTTGACTTCTTATCATGTCGCTATTTTATTATTGGATAGAAGTCTGGGGTTCCGCCTTGCAATACAAATACCTAGATCGCTTTGGTAAGTTTTTCAGGCGAGCTCATCGATATCGATATAAGATGTCCGCCTTGATTGAAGAGAGACAGGAACTTATTGGATATATTCAAAACCTCATGAATAATTGATGAGCATTTCAGCCTATCAAGTCTCCGATAGTACATTACGTACATAGACTTTATATCCGATAAAGCACTCCTTATTTGTATTCTTTATATAAAGAATAATAATATGCATATTTCCTCTAACAATGTGAGCCATTGTTTGAACCTCACAGGGACACGCTTTTTGGGGTTCACTTTTGAAGCCGTTCAAGAAACTCGCAGAACGGGTTTTATCGATTCAAAAAGCGATCGGGCTACGCCTTCGTAGTTTTAAACCCGATAAAACGCTGCTGGTCGTTTATTAAACATTACATAAATAACCCTGAACACGTTGTACATGAAATACTTCCTACAAAGACACAGAGAGTACTAAGAGAACGAGAAGATGCGTTCATCCTACCAAAAGTTACAACTGAAAGATGTAAACGATCTTTTTCAAACAAATGTCATAGCAAAAAGTAATTTTGATAAGTATTAGGTATTATATATTGATAATAGATTTTAACTAACATTGACTTAATAATTAGCTAGAGTAGAAGAATGAACTCAGGTGAAGAATAATGGTGTAGTTGCTACTCTGAGTGACGAACCATACCGGACAAGTAGCGAAAACTCTACTTGGCCCGGCAGGGATTCGAACCCGCGACCTTCGGTTGACTAGTCCGACGCTCTACCAACTGAGCTACAGGTCAAGTTGGGAGCTGGTCGCGAAATTGATGTTATTTCGGCTCTTGATATTTCGAAACACAATCTAGTTTCTTCCATATCGGGACATTTAAGTCCAATCTAATTATAAATGGCTAGAGCAGAAGAATGAACTCGGGTGAAGAATAATGATGTAGTTGCTACTCCGAGCGACGAACCAAACCGGAAAAGTAGAGAAAACTCTACTTGGCCCGGCAGGGATTCGAACCCGCGACCTTCGGTTTACTAGTCCGACGCTATACCAACTGAGCCACAGGTCAAGTCTTTTCTCTACTTGTCCGGTATGGTTCGTCACTCGGAGTAGCAACTATATCATTGATTTAATAACTAGTGCACATGTTAGTTAGTCTTCAAATTTTAGCACTCACTATCAGTTGTAAAGTCACACGTCTGTTGTGTGTACTGATAATAAAGGCCTTAATAATAATAATAATATCAATAATAGCAATAATAATAATACCTGTAATAATAATAATACATGTAATAATAAATAATAATTTACGGCATTCTATCAATAAGTGTCATCACTTCTCAGGCTTGATTTGAGGGGAAAACATTCAATTTTATCTCATTTGATTTACTTTGTAGTCTAAGTGTTCGTAATTTTTGTGATCGGGGATTTGCCGGGAACTACGAAAACAGTTGACAAGATATTTTCATTTTTCCTCCAACTTATTATAGTCAAGTTATTTTACGTACCATTGCATGACCGTATGATCTTCTTTTCGCATTGTGCTGTCCTGTTTGAGCAGCTGCAATAACGTAACACTGGGTTTCAATGGCTCGAGCCCTCAGTAAAGTCTAAAGAAAAATAAGATATCAGACCCATAAATAATGAGCCTAACCATTTAAATATTCAATGACATATCGCTAATTGGGGATGGTCTACAAAATATGCCAATGACAACAGCATTACATCAAAGGACAGTATGTCTACAAGACGTCTTCAATTACACCGATACATCGAGACGTTCGATGCTCCAGGTTTGTTGATATACAGAATAGAAAAAGTAATTATGGCCCTCTCCTCACAAATACGTTTTCATTCGAAAAGGCAAACTTTTTGGTTGCATTTTCATGTCCACATGGGTACGATATCTTTTTCAGTGAAAACCTTATCGTCTTCGAAATGAAAACACAAGCTTTTGGAAACGTGTCCGTATGGATATTGTTTTGCAGCATTTGGATGTTTGCGAGTCATTCAGGTCCGATTATATCATAGCGATGAAAGTTAGAATCAAAGAAACTGTCAATTCCACAGAGATTAGGACGAAAATTGATTTTTTTTAATAGATCTAAGGTACAGATCCCATAAAACTCGAATATCGGTAATGTTTGAAAGGTACATTGATTAGTTACTGATTGACAAATAGATTTTATTCAGCCGTTTCTGCTCATTTTTACAGTTCAGTGAATTTTTTCCGAATATTTGGTTATTCCGCGAAAACAAATAGGGTCAATCCTGTCTTTACCAACTTCCTCGCAGACTTCTTCACAGATGTTTAACCAGACTTTTCACTAGAAATTTCAAAAGACCTTTCACCCGGCTAGATTTACCCGTCTGACAGAAATTCACACTATTTGAAGAACTTGTGGTTAAACTTTTTCTAACCTCCCAGTGTGCTGCACCAGTGGTAAACGTGAACGCTGAAGGATAGGTGAGGATATGTGCTCCTTGTTGAGCTAAGGTCAGAGAGAGTTCCGGAAAACGCAAGTCGTAACACTTGACGGAGTCAAGAAAAACTGGCTAATAAATCTCAGTTATCCAAGTATAAAAACAATAAAGCTTAATAAATAATACAACGTAAATAACTGGTGTGGAGATTTTTCTTTCTAGCGCTAAAAATCGACGCGTGAACATTTTTGTAATAATCAAAGCGTGAACATTTCTAATGTGAATATATCCTAGCTAAATATTCCAGCTTTGAACGCTATTAGAGAGTCTTCCCAGCAACACTTTGTTACCGATCTCATCATATCCTTACCGTGAATTTTGTCAACGTTAATTTTTATAGCGTGAATTGTTCTAGCGCAGAGGTCAGCTCCGACCGATCTGTAACAATAGTAATTGACCGCACCAGAAACTGCGGAAAGACTGGGTTCTCGGTAACCAGCGCGAGCTATGATTGGTCGTTGTAAACTTACAGCCAATCACAACTCCTGGGGTTACCTAGAGCCCAGTCTTTTCGGAGTTTTTAAAACCAGCTATAGCCCATAATAGCTGGACGAATGCACTTCAGATGAGCTTTTAATGTACACTAAAACAGCAATATAGAAATGATTTAAAAACATTTAGAGTTTTTATTTAGAAAACACATGCGCAGATGTCTGTTTATGAAACCTATTTTTGTGAAAAACATATGGAATTGGGACATTTTTACAAATGAAATTCCTATTTCACACAAAAACAGAATGTTTTCACGTGAAATAACATGGTACAGAAATGTAACATGTAAAATCTTACTAAATGAAATATGTATTTCACATGGGAAATGAAAGATTCACATATAAAATTAGTTTCACGAATAAAATTTTATCTATGAAATACTTATTTCATATGTGGTATAGCGATTTCTGAGCCCTAGACGTGAATCGAACCCTGGTTAGAGCGTCTCACCAGTCATCAGAAGGTTGCGGGTTCGATTCCCATCTAGGGCTCAGAAATCGTTTTTCTGAGAGAACGAGCTTGAGAGAACGTCCTCTAGTCATCTGATATTTACCAAGCTCCCACATGAACAAACTTTCTGTTCAGCATTAAAGTAATACTCTAAGCATCAACATTCGAACTTTACGAATAAAACCATACGAATATTGACAATCCTAGCACAAGCGAGTCTTTCTAATGCGTAAAATGATATCTGTCAGAAATCTAGCACACGGGTAACATTTTAAGTCGTTTTCACTGATGTTGTATAACGCAGATCTGCGTTCAAGGATACAATAGCTAGGCCAATATTTCCGACCGGGCTTTTTACTATAGGAGGTAGTTCTTTACCAGGTATAAAGCTATTGGACTCCATAAGCTGCACACCACCTTTAATATCAACATCAAACAAATGGAGTTTGTTGTACTTTGCTAAGATGTTGCCATTATTATCAAGAATCAGATGAGTATTGTAGATACGTGAATCTTCAACTGATGGGTTCTAATAAATAAGACAGCAATAGGGTATTACTTTTACTGTTTGTTTTTTCAGTAAACACTGCACAATACACATTCACATGTGAACTGATTTCACTCTGATAATGGTTCAAGGCCAAAACCTTTATCTTTACCATTATCAGTACCAACAGTTTGTCTAACTTTTTTCAAAAACTAGCTGGAACATACAATGTACAAATACTGTACCAATACTTCTGAAACTCAATACTTTATGAGGAAAACACAAAATCCTTTTAACCATGATTTCTGAGCCCAGACTGGTTGCATTTCATCTAAAATAAAACTAAGCTCCCATATGCACAAAATTTGTATTTAACTTTCACATTACACCAACCATAACATTAACTTACCACCAATACCATCATGATATTAATCACCAGGTCCATTTACATAAAAATTAGTTTTCCACATTTACACAATGTTTATATACAAGCTACCTAACTTCTCAAAATTATTGGGAGCACCCCTTGATTGACTTATGCACAAGTATTTACATATACTGTGCATGTAACAAAATATATGTTTGTGGAAGTTGATCATCCAGGTTAGTGAAGTCTTGAGGAAGACTGTTAGCAGAAGTGATTGACATTTTGATGGACTTAGCAGCAGTACTGACATTTACTCTTCACTTGACTCTGAAGATGACTGAGCTAAGGCCATTGTAACATCAGTAACTTCTACTACAGTAATAGACTTTCTCAAGACCACACTAACCTGGACAATCAACTTCCACAAACATGTAATGATTCTCTCAGGTTCAAACCATTTACTACAAAACAAAATATTTGCAATGCTGTCACTATATTTGTCAAGAATATGACATTTCATTCCTCATCATTCAACTAAGCTGCAGTCTATGTCATAATACTCATGTAAGTCATGTTCTTTAAGATAAAAGTAGAAAGCTATACCATCTTAACAAAGTCCAAGGTTTAATGACGTACTACATAGTATTAAATTACTTTTTCGTGAAAGCCTCCAAGTGACAACCAGATATTTAAATCTTTTGCTATCTGTGAAAAATCCTTGATAGTTGGTCCATCAGTAGTTTGTGCAAGAGAGATGGCCATCTCTTTATTTTCAGAGATATAATCAAATGCTTCTGGCAGAAACACAACCTAAAATAAATTCATGGAACATATACAACATTGGTGAATCAAAAATAAAAGTCAGATTTGTAACAGATTTTGGGTAATGTAAGGGGATTTGTTAAAGCTGGGTTGGACAGTGTATGGGCTGCATTAGCAAATTAAATGATGCAACTGACGGAAAATAGCTGTCAGTAAAATAAAGCCAGAGATCTGCACACTTTCTGAACTAGATAACAACTCCTCCACTACATACAGAGTATTATATTTTTTAAAATACTGATTTTTTAGTTATGACAGAATATCAATAACAGATGATATGTTGCATAAGTTCCTGAATTATTTGCATCAGAGAGAAAGTGATTAAAATCAGAAAAGAAATTTGTTTGCTTAGGGTATGTAAGTTATGGTGAAAGAGGTGTGAATCAAAACAAATTGAATTTTTCCAATTTATGCTCAATATTTAATTGATCAGAGGTGCATGAAGGTCAACTGGTTGAGGAACTTGAGACATCTGTGAGGTAGAGATAATGCCTTGACTAAAGAGAAGGCCATACGGAGTACCTTGTCAGTAATTGGCATTTCCCATGCTGTTGGTATCATTCAAACACTTCATCAAGCCACTAACCTTTGCTCCTCTTTCCTTGGCTCTTCTGATGAGTCTCCGACAGGTGTTCACATTCTTCTCCACATCACTACCACAGGTCATTTGACACACACCTACTAACAACTCACTCATACTAGAAAATACACCCGCAGAGAAATTTCTCGCCTTCCAAGGTCGTGTGCAGACTAAACTACTCGAAATAACGGAACTAACAACCTTAGCAGAACTTAGAAATATCCACATCAGTTTCGTTAATATAACCGTAAACTGTGTACTGTAGTGGTACTGGCACGAAAAGATGTAATCAAAATTTTAATACTGCAGGCGCAGAATCATAAATCCATCGTTCATTTTGAGCTTTATTTATCGATCACTGGCATGTATTTTAGTCTCCATCCATCCATTTTATTTCTTTTAAAATCAGCAAGAATGAAACAAAAAGTACTCTTGCTCGCAAGTGAGTTCGTCATAAATGCCCAAAAACTATCAGTAGAATTTTTTTTTTGTCTTTCTGTTCAACGGAGTTCAGCGACACACGTGGCAGTAGGTGTAATATACACTATCGTGTCTTTTGATCTAAAGATTCAAAATGGCCGCTGGGGGGAAAATTAACCATCCTAAATCTGTATTTGTAAGTAAAACTAAAAAGTATGAGTTCGATACACTTCTGGTTGCCGTAATGATTTTTTTGTTAAATTGTCTTATTCGTCCAGAAGATTATTTTTGTTCTTATTGTTGAACACGAACTTAGTCGTCTGATTATTTTTGTTATATTACATAAGAAACTCCCTGTACTTCAAATTTTTGTGTGCTTTACAAAATCATTTTGGTTTACCACTGTGTGTACCCCCAGGGAAACAAGAGAAGCTTTCAGAAGGAAAGCAAGATGAAGAAAACTAGTAAGAAAACAAAGAAAGATAAAAGATTCAAAAGGAATACCGATACTTTAACTACAATTCATATACTAAGGAAAACAAGGTAATGGTTTAGGTAATTTCAATAACAATATTACTTGTTTTGTGACTCATGGTAGTAATTTTCAACGGTGTGAGTTATCGGGATAGTACATCACTGAAGACGGGATAGAGAATAGTTTCATAGTACTGATGCTTAATGGATTAAACAATTTATGGAAATTCTTCGTTTATATTTTAAAAGGATCAGATCATATATACAAATATTTTGCCAAACGTGCATGCAATCATTCATTGGTTCTTCTTGAACAGTGTTATTTGATATACTAATTGCGCACTAAGGCCAGAATTTGTTGAATACAGTACGTAATAACGACTATATAACCTGGCTTAAATAGCTTAATCTTTGGTAGTCTAGAAACATTCTTCTTTAATCATGATGAGCTGTTTATCACATCAAAAGTGCAAAGTGTTTTCGTTTTTAAAAATAAGACAGTGTAAATTTTTAGGACAAATCCCAGTGCCAACATTACTCTATCTGGAAAGAAGAAAAGACTTCTTTTAAAGCAACTTAAGAGGGAAGAAATGGAACAGCACAAAATGGATGGTATGTAAAGTATAAGCCTTGGGAACAGTATGTAGACCTTTTAGTGCATTGATATTGGCCACTCACTGATGACCACATGAATATAAAAGTGAACCTATTTCCCTGCTAGTTAACAGATCAATTATTTTAAGCACAGTTGGAAAAGACTTACATACTGTAGATTCACATTATTAGACATACTAATTGTTCTTGTTATTATCCTCCATCTTTTTGTAGTTGTCATTGTTAAAAAGTCCAGGATACAATCAACATCAAAGAAAGTTAACAATAATGTGGAAAAGATGGATATATTGTGATTCACATTATTATATCAAGTGGTTTAACATACAAAAGTTTTATTCCTTTTGAAATTTGCCTTTGATAATGGTTGATTTCATGAAGCTCCATCTTGCTATGTGCTTGGCTCCACCAAAGTCCAATCTTCCTTGTGGTCTGCTACACTGCTTAACATGAATATCATTAATGCATCCACTTTTGCTGCATTAATTGCAAGAAAAGTGTGTCAATACCAAATACTGGAATGAGGAATGTACAAATGAATTTATTTGCATACATGTATGCAATTTTTTTTTTTTTGAGTTTTGCAATGTTTCACATTTAAAATGAAATCACTATTCAAAAAGATGACATAAAAAAAAATTCTTTGTCACAAAGCTTCCACCTTATTATTGCATGACCATTCTGATAAATACCATTTAAAAGATTACCGGTATGCACACTTCTCACTTTAACACTCATTCAAAATAGTATGGTCTTGAGATATTATGAACTCTAATTTATATTTGCTTTCTTCCCTACTATTATACTCTAATTTAATAAGCAGGAACGTCATGTTATTTGTGCTATTTGTCCTTGGACAGTAACTTTCAGAAGTCAGTAATTTATACGCAAACAAACATGATTGGTACAGTATGGCATTGTGCCAAGGTAATTAGACTGTTGGTCCATTAACAGATCATAATTATTTATAAATGTCTGCAATTTAAGGATTGAAATGCACATAAAAGAGTACTAAATTAACAGCCATTTATGAATACTGGTATGGTTCATGCCATCTACAGATACTTCATTTGTGAAAACCAAATCTGGTGTGTGTATGAAAATATTTCCTGCCACCAACATCCTGTCACAGTATATCTGGTTTGTGGTTCAACTTGTCAATTAGTTCTTCGGGCATACAAAATACAGGATTAACAGCCTTAATTTGACCATAGCCTAATAAAGACAGACCAGCAATTCCAAATAAGGTGTGAAATGGATCAACCTTTAGAAAAGAAATCAAAGACAAAAAAGCACAAAATTAATATAAAACACTTCAAATTGAGCCATACTTTTTCAAATTGTCAGCTGGCAATGGATTTTGAGCCATACTTAAACAAGCAAGAGGTAACTACCATGTCTCCTGGTCTATCTGCAAAGCCTCCAGTTTCATCATCCTGACAAGCTAAGATGAACTCAACCAGTTTATCCTAAAAAACATTAATCATTATACATACACCATTTTTAATAAAGGATACATACATTTGACAGGTCTAGATATATTTCTGTAAGAGATTCATTGAAAAATCATTTTCAACAGGTGATGGTCTACTAAAGAAATCTAGGTTAGTCCCATGTGTTAGAGAACTCCTCATACAGCAATGAGAGTGGGATGGCTTTTATGCAAGAATAATAATATGATACCTGGTGAAACATATTAACCCTTCTATGCCTAAATTTTTTTCTTTTGTTCTTTGTTCTCTCTTTGTTTATGCTTTGATCTCTTGAATGTTCTTTTGTTCTTGGTGTCCAATATGTCAGACACTGGGTGTTAAAGGATTAAAGGGCAAGGTCACAGTCTAGTATTTTACCCTTTACAGGGATGAGCTCTGGGTATTAATGGGTCAGTTACTTGATGGTTTAAGAATTCATGTATAAAAGTGACAAAAGCAAAATATGAATACCAGTATCACAAAAGATCTAAATAACATTATACTAGTTTTGTGAATATAATTTGCATATTCCAATTAGAATTCACAAATTATTTATTTTAATGTTATGACTGCATCTGAGTTACCCATATCTTCAGATGTTTTCTTCACCAGAATAAAGTACAAAACAACTGCAAAAGAACCACTCATAATACTTTGTTTATCCAGTGAATTTTCCCAATAATTTTCAGTGATGCCAGGACCCACCAGGAGTAACATACGTCAGGTAATTTCTCAGGTCGGCCTAATAAGTAAAAATTTTAAACCTGGTGTTTTTTAAAAGAAAAAAACATCTTGTACCAGTGATTACAATATTTTAAGTCTACCTTCATTCAAAGGTTTGTGGTAACTTACCATTCAAACCACCTGAAGGTAACTGTCTTTCACACAACCACCATCCCAGCATGTCAACATTTACATGGAACAAAGTATGAGTAATTGCTAAAACACCTAAACAACAGTATATCTGAAAGAAAAATGATAACATATTCAGCAACTGTCTGCATTTTAAGACCACATTGTATTGGAATTTGTAACCATGGCAGTAGTTTACCTGGCCTGAATGAGACTCTGACCCTGGGCGACAGCCAAATCCTCCATCAAAATTCATACATGACAGAACATATTCCACAGCTTTGTCAACATTTACTGCATCCAAGCGGTCCTTAATGAAATGAGATTCATGTTCACTGTAGCTATACATACACATACAAGCAAGAAACTGAAACTGCTACAGACACTTCATGATATTCTACTTACTAAGCACACTCACCAAGAGGCAAAGACATGCAATGGCACAGAATGAAAATCTTGTATCAATTTCACCTAAAGTGTTCAATGGAAGATCCTTTAAAGTAGCAAAATATCACATGATTTTAACATGCATCTTCAAAAAAACTTAAAAAAAGAAAAAATTAATATAAAGCCAAATGAAAAAAAAGACATTTGAAAGGTACATTACTTAACAAAAATTAATATTAATATACCCCAAACATCTCCTGCAAATGAACCATCTTCTTTTTGCAGGCTTGAAACAAAGTTAACAGCATTTTCAACATTAATTACCTCCAGGGCATCATAAATAACAAGAATCTGGGGAAATAATAATGAAAAGAAAGTATCTTGTAAGCAAGAAAAAATTCTGCTATCTTACATAACTGAGACATATAGAAACTTTTGGCAAGCATAAATTTACAGCTGTTAATTCTAATTTCTACACTTTGTAATTACTCTCAAAAGCCACACATTAGTCAAGCAAGCAAATGATTTACTGTGTCTTTACCTTTTATACTGTAAGTAATAATATGATATTTTTGCCTTGATGATTGCATGAATACATTTAGTTGAAACTTTGAAGTTGTAATCTAACATATGTTGTAATCTAACGTATGTTGTAATCTAATGTATTAATTAAATCCCATTCTGTATAAATATATAAATATATATACATAGTTAAAAAGATTAAACGTTAGACACCACTCAGACTGAATGGTGGTGATGGTGATGGACCTCCTTTTCAAAGAGGTTGGTTTGAGGAATTCTGATTGTAATTAGCAGCAATGAACTTACAGCTACCTGTGTGCCAACATTTGGTAATTAAAAATTAAAAGTCCATCCCCACCACCATTCAGTCTAATGATCACTTAGTACATGAAACTCTAAGTAACTAATTTTCAATTTTTTAATCTTTATTTCTGTTTAACCATAACCTTGCTCTAAATCTGTATCAAGAACTTTTATTGACAAAGTAAAGGATGTATATGTATAAATATATATGTATAAGTTGTACATTTAGAGTGAGAGTGATAACTATAGATCTAAACAAGTTGTCAACCAAGGTTGAGGTGTATCATTACATTAAAGCATGGTACAGATGAGGCAAATATACTGAGTTATATCAACAGAGGGATGCCTATTATGATATAATGGTTAATTAGTCACCTGTATAGCACTTAAAGTGTACAGCAAGCTGGCATCATGATTAACACTTGCACCAAATCCACCATTTTGGTGTTGACATGATTTAACAAACTCAGTTACTTCCTCTTTATTCATCAAATGGAGTTTATTCATGAGATCCAAAGCAGTCAAGCCCCAGTAGACTCCACTCATACGTAGGTACTCAGTAATACAATATTCCTTTAGGAAAAAGTAGGTCATGTCTGAATGGCATTTTTTTGTGTGAGGTGAGATGTTTTTAATTATTTCATAAAAATTGTTAAAAATGTATGATGTAAATACATAATCATCCTTTTTGTTTCCATAAGCAGCAATATAATTTGCATGTTTCTCCAGAAGTAAAGACTTGGTTGCATCAGCAGGAATTTTTATATCTTTCAACTGTGTACCCTGTAAAATACCATGTAGAAAAATAAAATGACATTGCCATACATGTACAGGTAGAAGACAGTTCTGCCTGGCAAACTGCAATAATACATACATAAAGTTCAAAATATGATTGTTTTTTAATAAGCAATGGATAACAATATATAAATCAGATGCTACTAAGCCATTAAAAGAACTGTATAGGGTGGTAGATGTGTTACAAGAAGAGAATTCACTACAAGTCAAAAAACACTAAAGCTGACAATGTTGCAGACAGTCTGTTCTTTTTCCTCTCTGACCTGAAGGACAGACAGTCTAAGACATTATTGGAAATATGTAAGTGCAGCTTTATTTTTTTTTTTTTTTCGCTTTTAGTGAGTTCTCCCCTTTTGTCTCATTTATCATCATGTACTATAAGTCAAGACCAGAAGTAACACACAAATAAAGCTTGTGGAAAGGGGGGGTCTGGCAGGCCAAGCCAGACCTAGTAGTTCTTCTTTTGCATGGAGGAGGTACATTTTTTTGTTAAAAAATTTGCACCTGGAAATAAATGTGTAGAAATGTCATTTTGAAAATCAATAAACTTTTGTATTAAATTACTGGTGACTGGTTGATGATATGATTGGTTGTTAAACAATTTTTTAGCCGATGTGGAAAAATTTGGCAGAAACATGCTGATTTTTAAAAATGGGAAATTTTCTGCAAAGAATTAATTCCCTGCAACAAAAAAATTTTCAGTCTGGAGGCTATGCACCCCCCGTTGGTATCTCAAATCAGTTATTCACTTTATTTCCGTTCAATTCCTTTGCATGAATTTGGTAAGGAAAATAAGAAATCCGAAGAAAAATACCTTCACCACAAAAGCAAAACCTGTCTTATATTCATTTACTGTAAAGTGACCTCGTCAAATTCTGATGGATCACAGTTCTACCCTCGCCCAAAATGTCTGGACATATCGCACACCAGACTCGTAAGTGCTGGAGTCTGTAATCACTAATTAAATTGCTACACAGATCTTGTTTGCAAACTTGTGCCACATGCACAATATTTTACGGCTCTTGCTTTCGAATCAAAGAGTCCCAGAGATACTCAACCAAGCAAGTTATTCCAAAATACAAACTTCACAGACTTACCATTTGTAAAATATTCTATTAAAAACGATGTTTATAAGTTTCTATTTAAATAAACATATATTGCGCTAGAGCGACGTCACAGTCTTTCAATAGGGACCGCTGGTGGACCTTTCGGGTCAAACAATATGGCGCCCGTTGTTTTCAACTCGTCACAGGTGTTTCGGTAAGATGTTAAACCATTTTTTAAAGGATTTATAACGTAAAGAAGAGGGAATTATATACTTAGGTTCTTAAAAAAGTTATTAGTCATACTTTCTCTTGTTTTTTACAAGTAATTATGTCATTTGTCTAGCGAAGCGGAAGTGTTGAAGACCACTATATCTGGTAAGTTAAAGGGTTACGTACACGTAAACAATTATTGTGTTCAGTGATTGTCGTTAACATTGCACGAAAACATGTCTGCTATGACTTTCTACGGAGCTGCACTTTCTCACGACAGCACATAAATTGTCAACCGGGCGTAACTTCCTCAGTTTTTCGTGTTTATTGGGTGATACACGGCACACTTGCAGACTTGCAGTCAGATATTTGAACCGAGATTTAATACGTCATCTATGAGAACTGACATCAAGTATAATGAATGCTTGGATGTAAAACCTATGCGAAAAAATTATTTTATTATTTCAAGCTAGGCGTAAGATGAAATTAAAAATGAGTTGTTGTTCAAGACAGTTCTTTTGACAGTTTAACATTTATTACCTCAAAAGTGCCCGTAAATAAACAAAGACGAGTATTCTGTAATTGCAGATGTCTTCATGTAAAATGGATTTGCTTCGTTATTGTTTTGGTTTCTTTTTAAACTTCCAATTGTTCAACACTTAATGTTATTAACCCCACATTGTTCTTGGATGGTGAGGCCAAACATAAACCCCTAGAAATCAATAAATATTTTATTAATTACATCCTTCGCTGATTGTTGGAACTTTTATGTAAAAGTCCAGTTGAACTTTGTACAGTAATTTGAGTTTACTTGTACTTGAAATGGGTCTGTTGGGTAGAAATATTACTTTGGTAAAGTATGATGGTTAAATGTACTCAAAAAATACTTGACTATTGGAAAGAAGCAGTTTAATGTTCATTATTTACATTTCCAGCTAAGAAAAAGGATGATTTTTCTGTTGGAGGAGAGTTGTGGTCTTCTTGCCAGAGGTAATTTTAGATGATTTTGAAGTTTAGTTGAAATGACATCTGGTAAAACTTATTTTAGGTTGGCTCACCTTCTTAAAACTTCAGTAAATACAAACCGTTGATTATTTTATGTAGTCTGCAAGACCTGTACAAATCCTTACTGCTTAGTGATTTGAGTTATGCATTGGAAAAGAAAGTAGAACAAGAACTGTAAGTATTGTTGCACATTAATGAAATTGTGGAGTCAGGGATAAAAAAATTACTGCAGCTAGCTCATTTGTTATTTGTTAAATGCACTCTTACTTTAACTCCTTCCTGTCAATGTAGGTCCTCAGTGAGCTATGGAGACTTTAGTATTTGACTCTAGCTAATGCCAGACAATTTTACTCGTCCAGGGGAAAGTCCTCAGACAGGAAAGAGTTAAACAAGGCTATTATGGCCATGTAAAAATATAAGATGCTGCTTAGGCAGTATAGAAAATGGCTCAGAAAGTTAAAAGTTTGGTAAACTGCTAAATATATGTAGGAAAATTCTGACATTTCAAGCAAAGGCCCTTCAGATGTTCTCAATAATACTTTTCACACTCAGATACATCACAATTTTCCTTCATCGGCAGTCTGCCAACCTTTTAACTTCCTGTGCTATTGTGGCCATGTATGGATAAAGATATTCAAGAACCTAATACTTCTCTGATTACAAACCAGTGACTGACTGTTTAATCTGGCTTTTGCAAAATAAAGGATTTCTTGCCCTCACCATTATATGCATGATGTACCTAATTCAAAATGATTATACTTGTCAAAGGGGAAAACCCTAGAAGGGAAAGAGTTAATCAACAAAGCAATTAACAACAAAACCACCAGTCAAACATAGTGACATAATAATCTTCCAGTCAGTCAGCAAATTAACCAACCAATTTGTCAATCAGCCTCCTAAACAATCCACTTACCCAGCAGTCATTTAACCAAAAAACCAAGTGACCAACCAACTACTAACCATGTGACCAAACAACCAACCAATCCACCCAGCAACCAACAAACTAAAAAATAAACCAACCGACAAACCATTCTACCCACCATGCAACCAACTAATCAACCAACCAATCAACTAACCAACCAACCAACCAATAAAACTACCAACAAATTGACCAACCAACCTACCAACTAATAAACCAACCAACCAGTGAATTAACCAGCCAGTAAATCAACAAAGCAATAAATCAACCAAGCAATGAATGAATCAACCAATCAACCAACCAATGAAAGAACCAACCAACCAATAAAAGAACCAACCAACCAACAACCAAATGACCAAACAAACAAACAAGCAATCAATAAACTGATCAACTAACAAGAACTGTATAAAGTTGAATAACTATATAAAATATTTTTTAAGGTGGAACAGTGCCTTTAAGAGTCACATTGACAATATGAGGCAGCAAATGAAAGATAAGAAGGTACAGATTTCTCGTACTGTTAGACAAACAATGAAAGAACCTTATCATAACCAATTAAGGGGTAAGAGCACACTTTAGCATTTTATTCCTGGGAAATACCAGAGAACATTGCAGTTTTGACCCTCAAAACTTTTAAATGATTATTTTTGAGGAGAATGAAACATATCGTGATAGGTAAAAATTTTGAAATCAATCAATTGTGTGAGTTGGTAGGGCAAACAAGACATTTTAAAAATTGCAACTAAGTAATTACCATTCAATTTTATTTAAGTGGACATGTATACAGGTACAATCCAAAAAGGAGGAGAATGAGTCTATGACCATGACCACCATGCAAATTAGTTTGTGATGTCTAAGTAGTTATAGGCTCATTCTTCTCGCATGATCAGTTGTGTGCCAAAATGGCAGTGTTTTTTCATGAATTTAGTGGGCCATAAAATGCCTGGGTTTGAAGAAAATAGAACAAAATGAACAGAATATTTCTTTGGGAAATGTATGAACATTTTGAACTAAAAAAGAAATTTTAGATTAGGTAACTGTTCATTTGAAAACAAGCTTTTTCATTCTGTGTTCACAGCCAAACTTGTTGTTGTACAGTAGAATTCAAATGCTGTAGGGAGCCAACTAAAGTCATAGTGTAACCTGCTTATACAGAACATCTCTGCAATGGTGTAAGGGTTGCTGAGTTCTTGCTTAAACTGCAGGCTGCATTCACCAGCTAAGGATAGTTTTGTCACTACTAGTATCTGTACAGGGGCGATTATTAAATAGCAATTGACTTGTCACTTTAATTAGGGTAACAAGAAAGCTGAACTCCAAACATTATTCATGCTTTTTCTTGAAACTGCCAGTGGATTTTATATACAGGTTTGGTTTAATTGTTTCATGCTGGTATCATGTTTGTTTGTTTTGTGTATGACTTTCTGGTTTGCTTACTTAGTGATGTTGTCTTGCTTTAGCTTTTAAATGAACTCTGCATGAAGTATGCTCTTGAAGTACCAGGCTATATAAATCCTGTGGCTCTTGGAATCTTACGTGGTAACTTGTTGATCTTACATTTGTACTCTTAACTCATGAATATAGATTGGATAAAGAAATGCAGGCTGTTTAAAATATTTGTCACCAATTTTATGTTATTTTGCTTCATGACTCACAATTCTTGATTAATTTCTTTTGTTATTTCAGATGTAAACAGCAACAAAAAGACTGTTAAAAAGCCATCATCTAGTGCTTGTTACTACATCTGTCAAGATTGTTTGGTCCATCTAGGGGATCTCGGTAAGGAGAAAATCACCATGCACATTTACATGTACAGTATTTTTGACTTCATTATGTCAGAGTATTACAATTGATTATTCATATTTCCATTTATTTTACAGCTCGTTATCGGAATGAAACTGTTGAGGCAGACCTGTATTACAAGCAAGCTTTGCAGCTTGTCCCTGCTAATGGTAATTGCATTGGTGGTAATTTTTTCCAATTGTTATTGATGTCAAATACATGTGCTGTGGCATGTTGCTTTTCTTTAGGCCAACCTTACAACCAATTAGCCATTCTAGCTAGCTCCAGAGGTGACACACTGGGTACCGTTTACTTCTATTGTCGAAGGTCAGTTTATTTTTGGTACTCTCAAAAGTAGTCCAGACTTGTAGCTCAATGCAAAATTGAAACTTTCACTAACCCTAATCCAAATCTTATTCACTTATCCTAATACTAACAACAACCCAAATTCAAGCTCTAATCTTAACCCTAATCTTAACCCAAACATTGTTGGCTGCATGGGTCATTTATTCCTGAGGTGGGTTACTAGGATAGTAGGGATCAAGTTGCCAGACTAGGTTCAGTCAATCCATGGGTTACTATTTTCCAATACATAGAAATGCTGAATAAAATTGTCTTGGGTTTACCAGAAGTAAATAGAAGAGGTTATCTTCAGTAGGAATGGCTTGAGATACCACTGACAAAGTACATGTTTTCAACTGATGACTGCTAATTTTGTTTTATTGCAGCATTGCTGTAAAAAATCCATTTCCTGCTGCATCAACTAATCTTATGAAAACATTCAGTAAAGCTTGTCAGACTGCTAACAGGTAACTTAAATAGACTGAGAGTCAGTTGTTTGAAGCCCAGATAGCTTATCCGGTGGATAAGTCTTAACAAGTGAGCAACGTTATTCTAGTACAGAACAACTTAACTAAAATTTTATTGACTGAAAAGAGAGATAGCCACTGCATAGTTCTGATGTTTGTTATACGCATGCTCAAGCTAGTCTACCCAGAAAAACTTTCTGAGCCCCTGACGGGAATCGAACCCGTGACCTTCTGATCGCCGGTGAGATGCTCTAACCATTGTGCTACATAGACTCAGATGGTGAGCGAAGGTTACATTTATATACTAGTTCATAACATTGATTATCACTAAAATAAATAGACGACATATCAAGACTTGCAGACTGGCAGTGCATATGTCTACCATCTATACGAACTAGTATATAAATGTAACCTTCGCTCACCATCTGAGTCTATGTAGCTCAATGGTTAGAGCATCTCACCGGCGATCAGAAGGTTACGGGTTCGATTCCCGTCAGGGTCTCAGAAAGTTTTTCTGAGTAGACTAGCTTGAGCATGCGTATAACAAACATCGTATAACAACCAAGCTACCACATTTTCATAACATCATTGGATAGTTCAATTTTGCGGATAAAATTTAAGTTCGTTTGTTCAATGTATGGATAATGGTGGTCGCTCGTCACGACGTATCCACCAGATAAGCAATTCAGGCTTTGAACAGCTGACCTCTGGTTTGCATATTCAGAGTTGAGTTATGAGACATTAGGGGCCAAGAGTATCATATTTTGTATTTGGCAGGCCAATGCTGTATATGTGTGACCTTACAGATTTTACATTAAACTCTTCATGTAGCAAAAACAAAATTCACTCAAGTCCCCATTTTTGCATTCCCATCTGTTTGATTTTCATTTACTAACTGCAGATGATATGATATCCTTTCTCTCAGTAATAAAAAAAAAATTCAAAGGCCTTTTTGTGCGGTTGAGCAGTGGTAGCTGTACTTGGTCTTTTTAGACTATAATGAATTTAACATCCTCCCCGATTTTTAATGCAACAGGTATTTTACAAGACATTGTAATGTAAGAATAGGTGACAAGTCCTGGGTAGACAACGCGGAGATGGATCCTAAAACATTTTCCATTTTGCTGTCCGTCAGAACATTATGTTAAGGATCAAATAGGACCGAAGTTGCTTGAGTCGCATTATACTGTATTTCTATTTCCGTAGGATTCTGTCCACTTTTGATGACATTGGAGAGATTGCCCAGTTCTAAAACTTGTCGTTTAGTCAGAAAAATTGGGCATCCCGCTTGGAACCATTATAAATTGGTTCTTCCCAATGAATTTGATTTAAGAAATCTAATATATTTATTTTTTGACATAAATTAAACAACACCAACTGGCTTTTTCTTACCATCGCTGCCAACGTGTACGCACGCTTTACTCTCTCAGATACTAAAAACTAACAAGTGACACAGAAAGTTGACGGTCAACCGAGACCGGGTAAACCATACTTATGGAATTTTTAAATTTTTGATAGCTCAATGCCTGTTGGGAAGTTGTCAAAGGCTGAATTCATTCAACTTTTTGTTCAGTTTCATGGATGCATTTATCTTGCACAAGGTACGAACACAGTCGACTGGAAATCCTGAAAGATTCATTCTTCAATTTGACTGGTTTCTGACTTGTTTTAAATTACGTAAATTTAAACAAGGATTACACGTTTGGTTTGTATTTTTAAATAGATTTAAATGTTGCTAAAACTTTGACAGAAAGGACTGCCAGTGAATTGAAGGTGTGTGTGATTGTTCAGTTCTGACGCTCTGAAATGTTGCCGTTGGTTAACTCCGTTACGCCTTAGTCAAATGAGAACGCAAGTCTCCGCAAGATTTAGCTTGTGCTTCGTTTGAACGCCATTTTGCGATGACTCGAGTTAGTTAAGTAAATGGTTTGAACCTGGGAGAATCGTGACATGTTTGTGGAAGTTGATCGTCGAGGTTAGTGTAGTCTTGAGAAAGACTGTTGGTGGAAGTGACTGACGTTTCGACGATTTTAACGGCAGTCATCTTCAGAGTCAAAGGAAGAGTAAATGTTACCAACAGTCTTTCTCAAGACTACACTAACCTGGACGATCAACTTCCACCGACTTGAGTCAAATTTGACTTCTATTAGAGCCATTCACAAACAGAACCTGTAGAGAAAACTCAAAGGAAAAAAGAGTCATGTATTAATGAGCTTCTTACACCCATAACGTTGTCTTAATAACATGTGATCTGGCAGAACTGCACAGCCATAACGTTGTCTTAATAACATGTGATCTGGCAGAAGTGCACAGCTTGGGGCGACTTCTGCCAACGTTCTCCTTTGATAAAGGCTTTAGCAAGTGACGAAGCTTTTGGTGGCCCCAACCATCGGAATAAACTAAAACTATAATAAAAAAGGATGAAGTGTTTTAAGGATGTTGTACATAAAAGCTGATATTACCTGATAAATGTTAGTCAAAATTTAGCAAGTTATGTTATTGCATACACCTATTACATTCACATTGACTCCTTGAGAAAGGGACTTGTCTCCACAACGGTAGACAAAAGATAACACAGTTTTTTTATATTAATTTATAACAAAGCATGTAGTTTACCATTAGGTAATTAATTTCGTTCAAACTAAGGGAAGGATCGTTTTATTTTTGTGGAGGGGTGGGCAATTTTCGAACGAGCTTTTTTTACACCTGCTTGTTTAGCAAGAATATTTTTTATCTTCTTTCTTTCACAGAAGAGGGCTTACTCGATTTTTTTTTTCGTTTTGGTAGCTCTCTTCGATTTTTCCCCTCTACTTTTGTCGTGGAGGAATTATTTTTGATAATTGTTTAGCCCCTCTAAAGAAAATAAAATGTTTCGTCCCTAATCTTAGATACATAAGGGAAGGCAGTTAATCAAGAAGAAGGCGTATTGAAAACTTCCATTTGTAAAGCAACAAGAATTAGCGAGTTTTAACGTTAAATTTGAATTTACAGACCATAAGAGTTTCGGTATTTTTTAGGGCTTGCTTGAAATGGATGATCTAACTGCCAGTGATCTGATCAAGCTTGTTGCTATCAATCTCTTCCTGGTGCACCATATTCAGTCTAATGCTTACGAGGACGCCGATGATTTTGATAGCTTTGGAAAAGATGATCATCAAGTCAGCATTTAACACTTGCTATATAATATGTCATTGTTTAACGTCTTTATTGTGCCTTTATCCTTTCTTTTAACCCTTCTCTTAGGCAGTCTGTCTAATGTGAGCATTTTTCCTTCGTCCTTTTGCTTATAACAGTTATATTCACATTATATCTACCATACTTGCTTTTTGACGTCGTAGATCTTGGCGGAATTACCGTAACAAATTGTAATTTTCTTATAGGAATCGTGGAATGTCACATTGGAACTCACAAGTAAATGTCTAGTCTCCTCTTGTTCATATATTTGTAGGCGATGACGAGCATCTATATATCGCGGCAGAGAGTGAACGCGAATTTTGTAAAATACTTCTAAAATTATTTAAGTTATGGTTCTCCAGATAATAACAGCAACTTCTGCAAATGCAGTACTGAAGCGACGTGTTACTGATTAGTTTTGTACCATACTCACCCACCCCTGATAACTTTCTTTTGAATTTTCGTCGTCAGTCATTAATGCTTTGTAGAAAATTATACAAAACTATACTCTAGGTCAAGCCAGTCGTGAGCCGAAGCAATCCTACAGAAGGCTAATTGCACAATACCATTACAATTGTTTTTCTTACAGTAAAATTGCTTGAGTGTTTTCTGGGAAGGATTGTGCGGTGTGAAATTGAAGCCAATAATGCAGAAGTTCCATCATACGTAAACAGTATCTATCCTGCCCTTCAAGTGATTTGTCAGTGGCTGAAGGCCAACATGTCTAACGTTTGTAAGGATGATGTAGTCATAAACCAACCTCGGTAAGTATTCGGGTGGTTGCTTGTTGGTCTACTTGCCCCAGGCCCCGTTATGAAACTTGACATGCGCAATAAATGTGCAACACTGTACATTTGATTTATCGATTTCATCAACGTTTAGGCTTTGGATGGATTTTGTTGATTTGCTTAATGGATTTGGCCTTAAACATGGCCCAGAAAAGTCAGGTAAATTACACTGAGATTACGTAGAGTTTAAAACACGAATAACAGTGGTTTGTCAAACTTAAAAATTCACGCGTGTAGCGCGACAATTTTTAGAGTTGATAAGACACGTGCTGTGAGTGTTTAAAACAGCTTCAAAAACTTTGCTTGGGGATTGCATGTTTACCGTAAGTGGTTGATCTATCTGTGTTTTTAAAGTAAACTAGCTTTTGATAATTAGGGTGACAATTTTTTACAATATTTCATGTTTGTTAATATTCTTTACATGAAATGTTGATCGTAATTAGCAGTTCAATTCAATGCAGGTACAGAGTTCCTAGTTGCCTGTCCGTTGTGTCAATCATTAATCTTATATTTCTCCTGAGACTGAATTCAAATTTGCCCCCTGGCTTTTGGAGATAACAAAGCTTCATCCTAATCAGGATGATAATTTTAACAATGATATAAAAGTAGAGTGCTGCGTAGACAGTTGTTAACGACTTGTAGATAACCAAAAGGGTTGGGAAACTGCCAGAACTTAGGTGTGGAAACACTGACGTTTCGAGCGAAGGCCCTTCGTCGGAGTGAAACATGGGACTCGTACCATGAAAATTCGCTCGAGATGTCAGTTTTTCTGCAACTTTAATTCCGGCAGTCTCGTAGCCCTTTTGGTTTTCCACATAACAATTTTACCAGGTATAAAATCCTTTGCACTTGATCAAATACGAGTATACAATTGGACAATATACCTGTTAAATATGAATGACGTTTTAAAGAATCTATTGCACAAAAATGGTTCACGCATGTTTTTATTAGTAGTGATAGCTCACCTAAAGCTAACCTGAGTATCAGGATCTTGTTCGTCCTGCCTCTCCTCACACCCAGAACAAGAGCCTGATTGAAACTCCTGACGAGAAACATGTCAAAAAGCCAGATTGTATCTTTCTTTATGATTGGTCGATCGAACAAAAAATTACCAGCGGATGATCGTGATTGGCTAACGTAATCACGGTGAACGTCAAGGATAATAAATAATTTACTGCTAACGGATAATGGCGGTTTCTTTGAAAGACTTGGAGAACACTTTGCTTAATCTTACTAAGGAATTACCCTTTAATGTCAAACAAGAGCAATTTGATTGAATGAGGAGTATTTGTTGTGCATCCATGGCGTTGCGATAAATTTGCAATCCACCCATACCAATAAAAACAAAAACTGGCAACCACATTATTTTCTCAACAGATATCGCATTACCTGAAGACCATGAACTCCAAGGATTTATTCCTTTACAAAACGTCCATAGGTATGTTGACTCCATTATATGTGGCAGAAGTATGGTTATTCTAATTCGTGTCCTATTTGGTAACTTTTTTTTGCTCTAATAACAGGAAACTAGATTTTTCCTCCTATCGAAACTCCAAAAAGGAAGACCAACAAGAACGAAAGAACAGGCTTCTGCAATTTGGACTTTTCTTGTCTCGTCATATCAATGGGTAAGAAAAAAAAAGCTAGTTTTTTCTGCAAATGAAACTGCAGAAACAAGTTAACGATTGGATGAGCTCAAAGCGAGAAAGGCGAAGGAAGGGTTGAGAATAATTTCAAAATTTTATTCAATATTTCGTCATTTTGTCATATAATCGCTCGTGACTTAAATATCAGAACCGGTATTTCAAATGTCGATTAATACTTAAAGTGATGTTTTTGGTTTTATTTTCCTATGTTTGATTGGCCAGTTTGTTCAATCGTGCCATAAAATGAAGCGAAATGAAACAAAAATGAGACGAAGTGAAATTTAAATGAAATAAATTTAATTATAATGGAAGAAAGTTAAATGAAATGTCTTAAAATGAAATTTCAAGCTCAGAAGATGACCAGTATTTTTTAAATTGACCAATAATGAAACTTTGTAAGAAAATATGAGAAAATTTTTTTTCTTAAAGTTACTGTTTTTTACCGTCTTTATGTCGTCATGTTAGGGTCGTGTCATGTCAAAAGAGAGAGAACGGATATTATAGGTTTACATGTGTAAGTATACGTTTTAAATATCAATGTTTATATCTTGTTTTCAAAGTCCACGATAACCTGTGGTAACATTTCTTGGAAACTGAAAGGGTTTTATGGAATTTCTGAACAAACGAATGAAGACGGGAAAAAATTGTAGACAGAGTCTGTCGGAGTTCATCGGCTGTAAGCCTTCCCCGATATTCCCGAAAAAAGAACGCTTCTAAGAACGTTCGAGCCATAGACAATTGGAGGGATAGTTCCCAATTAGTCTTTCCTTAGAGCTGAAGGTTGTGGCTTAAGTCCCGTCTGGAGCTCAGAGTTTTTCTAAGTCCATGGCGTTCCACAATTTGATCAGCAAGATTTCCTAAGACTTTAGTAGAATCAAATTGCAATCTCATAAATTCAAGTCTTTCCTTATTAAAAAATTGATGTAAATAAATCAGTCACAGCAGCCATTTCGGGGACTACCGCCGATTATTTCGTCATTCTAGACATTCCGATTGTTTTGAACTCTTGGGGTAGCCCCCCTGCATTTGATGGAGCGATACTTCTGACCAAGTTCCTCACCTATCTCTGTTAGAACTCGAGCATTTCGAATGCACTAACGGATTTGGATAAGGCTGGAGAAAAACTATACGATGCTCTTCCAGCATTAAGTCTTGTAAGTTGGATAACTGTGTTTTGTATATAGTAAACATGAATTGTAATGTACGTTAAAAATGTTACGTTTCCTTGTGAAGCCTTTGCCGACCGAGAATGCATTCGCAGCAAGTCAACTTGCGGTAACATGCCTTGAAACCATTTTCACCCGACAACTTACAGAAATATAAAAAGAAACAAATTCCAAAAAGTAGCATCTAGTCAACTTAAGACTCGAGTTTGAAAAACGACACGAATGTAAGACGGTAGTGTTTCGACTTTATTTTCAAGTCATTTTCAGATGTATCGATTAATACTTAAGTGATGTTCTTGGTTTTATGTTCTTATATTTGATTGGCTATTGTTATCTACAGTATGTGCCAAAAAAAAAAGCTGCCCTATCTATGCTTCCTTAATATTCTTTACAAATTACCTTTTTAAAACAAGTGATCTCTGAAGAATAATCATTAGAATTTTTAGCAGGGTAGCGTTTTTTGATACACAGTATATAAATACCCTGGGAAAACGACATCGTTGGCACAAACAAGGAAGCTCGGAGACAAAGAATCTAGGCAAACAGTAAATGGTAGAATAGCCAATAAAATTTACGGATTTGTGACAGACATCTTGAGTTAACAAGATGTTATTATTTGGTATTCCTTACTCATTTTATAACTTGCATGTCCAAACGTGAACGCACGTCGATACAAGTAAGAGAAAACCCTTTAAACTAGCTTCAAAATTTGTTCAAGCTCAAAGTTGCTTGTAGTGAAGGCAAGCGTATAGCAGTTAGTGAATAAACGGGAGGCAAGTTGAAATTTGCAGCGAGTAAGGTTCTCGCTTGGCTGAGACATTATTTAAGTCCCTTAGCTCAAACAGGAGGTCTTTTACCCTAACTTACCAGAGACGTCATAAATTAACAGGCAGTGGTGATCGATAAGAAGACATAAAAGTATTGGCAGATGTTGTGCGGCATCTGGTAGCTTGGAGTATGTAGATTGAAATTGCGCATACTCCTCAAACTTATAAACTTAGAAAAGTTTTCTGAACTACCGTAACCATCTGATGGTCTGTGAAACGCTCTAACCATTAAGCTAAATCAATTCAGATGGTTAACCGAACGTTACTATTTATACTGGTATGAATATTAACATTCGTTATGCCATCTGAGTCCATTATAGTATCTCACCAACAATCAGAAAGTTACGGGTTACAATTCCTGTCAGAGATTTAGAAAAATTTTCTGAGTTTATACGCTTGAGAAACACATGAGAGAACTTCTCGTAATAAACGAATCCTCGGGGCTCTAAGATTCTAAATGTGTGACTTGTTTCCAATGTAATCGCAAGAGTCTGGCTGCCTTTTATGTGGGAGCCGTCTCTCTTTCTTGGATGAAGAATCACATAAAGAACTTATAAATTATCGTGGGCTCAAATAGTTAGTACCTCTGATGGCTGAGTCTTTAGGCAACTTTTAATTTCACTATCAGTTTTAGAATTTCCAAAAAAAAAAAGTGCGTGGTCAAAAGTAAGAGATACCCGCCACAATGACGCTACATCATAACCAGGTGACCTGAAAACACGGAAGTGAACTGGGACTAGTTGTCAAATAGAAATCCATTTCCAATTTAAGTCAGTTAATATCTCATAACCAAATTCTGTTCGTAAATTCATGATGGAAATACCTTTCCCTTTACTGAATACAGACACAAAGTTTCAAACAGTTTCACAAAAAACACAGAACGTTACAAATGATTGAAGATATGAAACTGGATTTTCATTGTGCTGCTAGTCCCAGGCCTCTTGCTTGCGGTCAGATTATGGAAATACTAAAAAAGACCACAATTTAAACCTTTTTTCACAGAAAACATAAATTACATTTGTAGGACTTCTATTTTTATTATATTTAGGCTACTGTTACCAATGGATCCAGAGGTTCAAACACACCCTTTCTTGAAACAAGGTACGATCGATAATTTTTTGCTTTCAACGTGGCGTTCTGTCTTTACTTCAACTGCCATCTCTCCACGTTTTAATATCTTTTTCTTGATATCTTTTTCCGAGCTCGTCCGTATGTCCCTTTGAAAACAGCTTTGTTACTTAAAAGGCTAGCATGTAGTGGAAAGCTCCAAATATGTTTAGAGTCAATTTGGAATGAAAATGGCGAAATTCCAAACTTTATGTTCAAACACCACTTCTTCCAAGTGGCGTAAAACTCATGGTCGTGGCAAAATGACCCAAAATTTCTGAAATACGTTGAACGTAATGAAGCTAAGTTACTCTCTAAGATGGTCTTCTGTCCTTGAAAGTACCAGAAAGTACCAGGCAAAATGACCGTATTTCTGAAATACGTTGAACGTAATGAGGCTAAGTTGCTCTCTGAGATGGTCTTCTGTCCTTGAAAGTACCAGACTTGAAACTGGTTACAAGTAGGATGTATTTGTGAAAAAATATAAGATAAAACAATATTCCGAAGAGGAACATCTTGAAAACTCAGAATACGAGTCAAAATCAAGACGAAAGTTGAGTCAGTGGTATTTCGGTTTTATTTCAAAACCATCACCAGACCAATGAAAATTACATCGAGTATGCAAAGTTTATATATATATTCTCCACAGTCACTTACTATTTTAATAGGAATATTAAAGCCCAGCATTGAATGCGAAACAATGGCATAATTTTAAGAGTTTAATAGAATCTACGTTTCGTTGTATACATCACATCTTCAGAGATAAATTATCTCTGATAAAAAGAGATAAATTATCTCTGGAGATGTTGTGATGTATACAATGAAACGCAAGATTCTATTAAACTCTAAATATCTCTCACTTACTCTTTTCACCACCTTATCACCCATTTCCGTACCACTCTATTGCTTTACCAACGTCGGTTCACAGTCGTGTTAATTAGGCTTATTCAGAATGATGTCATCCACCATGTATATATAAACTCTGCATACTCGGTGTAATTTTAATTGGTCTGATGATGGTTTTGAAATAAACTGAAATATTACTGACTCAACTTTCGTCTTGATTTTGACTCGAATTCTGAGTTTTCAAGATGTTCCTCTTCGGAATATGTTTTATCTTACACGTATTTGTAAGAATACTGTAATTCAAATGGGACCATAGTTGATGTAGTAAAACACAAATGTTCTAGCACTTCTCGTATTACGACTTCCCATTTTTTTTGAATGTTAAAACGAAAGCTAAGGCGAACAATACGAACAAAGACATACAAGAGGTGATTGCTGGTTAATACATTAACGTTATCACTAATATCGATTTCCTACCCCATCCACTGTCAAATACTCTACCCACTTGCTCTCATTTAAAGTATTCTTTCCTGCAAAAACAGTTCCTTGTTTGGTAATTCAAATGACACCCATCGAATCCAGGTTCAACCACAATCACCAGTTCACAACCCAGTCGGACAGTATTCCTTGTTCCAGTCTGGTTGGAATGTTCCTTTGACAGTCGGCAGTACAGGTATTCATGGTCGTGTATTTAGCTTACTTAACCAGTTTCCTTGATCGCGGAGATTTATATATGTAGGTAGATAGGCAAGTAGGTCGGGCAATCTGTATTCATTTGTTTGTTTATTTATATACTTGTTTATTTATACATTTGGTTATTTCTATATTTGTTTATATGTTTGCTTCTTAATTATTTAATTAATTGATTAATTCATTCAGCTCGAATCCTATTATTTTAACCTGACTAACGCCAGATTATTTTACTAGTCAAGAGGGGAAGTGTCTTGGCTGTTTATTCATTGATTAATTGGTTTATTTTATGTTAATTTAATTCATTCAATTTATTTAGTATCCAGTGTTGTGCCTTCTTCTCCTTCGCCCACATCTTCGTCCCATCCATCCAAACCATCAACGATGGTAAAGACCATTCAAGATTCTGCTCCACTCGTGACATCCCGTGTAGTCGGCAGTCACCGTAGTCCTACGCTGTCCAACCCAGCACAAACTCTCCCAGTTCCTCCTCCTTCTCTTGCTGTTGGTAGCAATCGCCCACTCTCTCCGGGCAATCGGATTGCAGCATCTCCCAATGGAGATCCAAACCAATTTCCAACTCCAACCAGTTTTGGCATACACATTGGTGCTGGTGTGTGGTCTCCTTTGGCCAATACAGTTGGTAATGGCCATCCTGATGGAGGGGGAAAAACATCAACCAACGGGACTGGAAGTGTACGTATACAATGTATAATTAGCTTCTTCACACACCTGACCGCATGTTAGGTACTCCAAAGCACAAAGCATTCGAAAAAAAGGCGCCAAGTTTTCTGAAGCACTATTCTCTAATTTTCCTAATTCCATTAATTACGTTTGTAACAAGGCTTCGATTCCGGCTTCGGGTTGTGGTCCAATTAAAATTATCTTGGCCACGTGTGCCCTGGAGTGTCGTCAAGTTTGACTTGACCAACAAAGACATTTTATGTTCAACTACATATATTTATGTTTTCTTGTTGTCTTTTATGTCAGTCCATCTGGGGTTCCGGTTTCCATCCTGCTCAGAGTAGCATGTCCCCCCTGGAACAGCTACTGAAGGAGCAAAAAAGCCAACAGAACTCGTAAAGGCTTGGCGAACGTCGTTGCTTGAGCACGCAGTGGTTACATTCTAACCTGCAATCAGGTTACTAACGTACGACTCTGGTGATGGTTGGTGAGATTAGTCACTTGCACGAACCTCCTATAGTTCTTCCATTTCTTCCCCTGATGATGGTTTAACAAGCTTCCTTAAGAGTGTCTATGGAAAGAAAATATGTCTAGTTCACATATACGGTACTGTCGTGGATGATAGCCCCGTGTTAATGTATTTCCTGTGAATGAGTCCCGCAATCACCATTGATTACCGACACTTGGAGTATTTTTTGCATAGAATATCACTGGAGTGTTCTTTAGATCACAAATATGTCAAGTCTCCAAAGATTGCTAGAAGCTGAGTGCACCTTGGCAAGATCTACAGCCATCCAAAAGAAAATGTAGAGTATATCCTGGTGGTTTTCTGTGAGCCCGCATGCCAGTCGTTTTTTGCTTCTTTTTAATTATAACAGAGCGTTTCGAAAAGATCACGTATGCTCCGTTTGCTTAGAAAAGTGCGGCAAGAAAGACCACTGTCGTTTTACGTTGAAGCAGTTATGAGTGGTTTTGACACAAGTTTTATCACTGTCCACTATGTTACAGCGTTCTGGTTTACGTAAGCAACTGAGCATTTTATGTGTACATTTATTGTGGGTATCTCGACAACTACCTGTACTCTGGACAGGCATTAGTGCTTCGTAAAGTAATTTGTAATCCACTGATTTGTAATTCATTTTATTTGTTAAATGCTTACTGTATTCCACGCATGTTACAAATATTTTTTGTGAGCCAGTAGAATTTAACTGGTTCTACCATCAAGAACCACACAAGTTCACTTATGTCAGCATAGAAGTACAAAAATACCCTGAATAAAATACATCACAATTATTCTCCAATAACTTGATAATTTAACTTACTACCCTCTTTTAAATATTTACTATATTATATAAATTACATTGGACCACGCATGGTCTGTACAACTATTTACAAATTAATTAATAGGCAATGATGGTGCGAAGGAAAATTTGAAGTAATTCTTTTCGTGTCCTGAATACGTCAACAGGTGATTGATGGAATATCTTCCAACTCATAAAATAAACCTCGTGCATCCAATGTAGACGCTAATCCGAGAACGCGTTTTTGAAGATTTGCGTTTTCCAGAAGTTGGACAGGAAGGTTGGGAGAGCAGCATGGGAAGTATTCCACTCCCTACGAAAAGAAAATTAGAAATGTGATCGTTTTCACAGTTGTGCTGACGTTACAATTACGCTGGTTATAAGCAATGTTTTTCTTTAACCCCTTGATGGTTGAGGGTTCTCCCATTCGTCAGTCAAATTAAACTCTAACAATTACCAAAGAGTAAAGAGAGGGTCAATTAAGCTCTGCAGTTCCGTTACAACTTTCTTTGAAGTAGGTTGATGCGGAATATTTATACTAATTTTAAATAAAACTACTTAAGCCCGTTTTCCACTACGCGAATCGACTTTTCTTTATTTAAATTGAATGTATTTATCATTAGTTCCAGCCGAGAGCCCATGAGAGAAGAAAAAGTCGTTTCGCACTAAAAAAATCGCCCAGTGGACAACGGCCTGTAGTTACTCATCCTGAATCAGCTGATCATGTAGCCATGACTGATTGACTAGGTCTTTAAAAAAAAACCATCGCGATGAAAGTTAAAGACGCAGACACGCGGTGCAACATTGCAAACAACAGACCACTTGAACTTACTCCCCTGTTGAGGACCACTTGAACGTCGGAACTTCGAAGTTGTTCTTCGGATGGTTTAGAAAACAAATGAGTACAAGTGGTCAATATTGCTTGAAATCCTGATAAATGAAAGGCAACAGGTTGCCTACCACTCCAATCGGAAGGCTTCACTTACCTACCGATTGCAGAGCCCTAAACCTGACCTGGATTTTTCTTTAATACTTACCTTAAATCTTATCCCAATGTTCGCTGGCTTCAAACTTTGTCCTCGTCTATGCTATTTAGTATAGTTGCTGCAACATTGCGGGAAATGTGACACTGTGTCCTCGGCTTAATATCGAAAACAGCTGACCTATGCGAGGGTTAGGGTATCGACTTTAAAAACAAATCACTCAGATAACTTACACATTTCCCTAAGGTCCCTACCCTGCAAACAAATTCCATCGTAACTTCCCCCTCACGCATGTTTATGACGGAAATTTACACTAATTTTCCCTGCTCAAAGGAAAAATTCCTAAGTTTTCTAGATTTGGTAATCGGACAAGCAAACTTCAGCTTGAAAGTTACGGGTGGCCAGCTATGTGAAGAAATATTAAATTATTGAAGACCCTGGAAGAAGTTCGTACCTAAAGTCGTATAGCTACGCCTTACCAACCTTGAATGCTTTGTGCTGTCTTGATACATAATAGCAGAAAATAAACCGGTGAATCATCAACGCAAGGAAACAGTCGGCTGCCATTTGGATGTACGAAACATCTACGAGATAGAAATTATTCACGTTCACAACTCTCAATGAATTTGATGTTACTTGGACAGGTAAATAGTGTATTTTGCGTTGGACCTTTTGTGTTGGTATTGCATTTTCTGATAGGTAGGATATCCAAAAATTTGCTTTCTCGTGCAATTTGAAAAGTTAAATTCAATAAATATCAATTTAATTTCTCCCACAATGTGAGGATGAGTTAGGGTTGTTCTTAATCCAGCTAGGTCTCCAAGAATACATTTTCACGAAATGAAACGGCTTTTAAACGAAACTAATACTTCTTAAAGCAAAAAACAATGCCGCCCGAGTTTTCATGAAAACATGAATTAGTTTAGGTTACATGATTTAGTTAGGTCTTTCTTAAATTTACGTGAAGTATACCGCCAGAAAATGTAACTTGAAATTGTTATGTCTATTTCAAATATTTCATTTTTTTTAAAATTAAATAGCACAACTTTTCTCTTACCTATGACTTTTGTCAAATCTGAAAACAATCTTGTCAGGTCCATCTCAAAACCTTTTAACTGCTGTGTGCATTTATCCCAAATTTCACTTTGTATGTTGGTGATGCTGCAAACGTACGTAAATGCCACGAGTGGATTATACAGGAACAGAGTAAATAAATTACCTTTGCGAGTGGCATCTGAAAAAAACAACCAACACCAAAGTATTTGTCGGAAGCATTAAGCTTACATCTAAAAGAGACTGTCTAAAACCGGAAACTATCCAAGCGCAAACTTCCTTCCGGATTCTCTAAGGATTATGATACACTAACGAAATAACTAAACTGAGTACAGATCATCGGTCTGATTAAAAAAATCTCTAATAGACTCCTTTCATTAAGTTATTTATTGGTCGGAAATTCAGATAGTTCCTTGGAAAATGGTCAGAAATGTAAGAAAAAGTGACGTTTTGAAAGAAAAACTAAGTTAGGTTATTTAAAACCTTAAACTTCTTAGTGATCAATCCTTAAGCAAACTTCTCGATGTTTGGATATCCTGATGAAACACGCCTTCTCCTGTATGATATATTACATCCAGCATGATAACTCAAAAACGTTGTTTCTTTTCTTCTTAACCATTAAAGAGGCATTGGTTGCCAATCAACAAGGTTTGTTATACAGGAAACTTGCCCCACTTAAAAAATGAATTTTCCAATTTTGTATATATTTGATATTTCAAAAGAATTGAACCCTTTTCTTAAATTTTTATCATGTGACTCGTTTAGTGTTTAAAGGGAAATTAGAACACATACCTTGAAGGGTATGAGGAACTTGGCTTGGCGACATCAAGCTTATAACTGGTTGGCCGAAAACACTAGACAAGGACTGAAATTTAATGTAATTAACCATTCGTTTACCTCAAGAACGTAGGCAAGGGAAAAAGGAACGATTGGTCTTTTCTTTGATGGTATTTTGGATTTTTAAGTCAGAGATAAGGGAAACAAATCAAATGATCCCCTTATCGTTGGATTTTGATCCTGAAGTTGGATCATCAGTATTGTTCGCAAGTGCTCTGAAAAAACCTATATTAACACCAACTGCTGTAGTCTTAAATTAATGAAAACTGTAACGCCTTTCGTACAGTCTCCAAGTGAGCTTTTAACTCGTTTTCGTCCGTACAGGTCCTCAGTGACCTATGGAGACTTTAGTATTTAACTCTGGCTAACGCCAGACGATTTTACTTGTCAAGGGGAAAGTCCTCGGACAGGAAAGAGTTAACCAGAGTTTAAAGCCTATCTCCTTAACTCCTTCCTGTCCGTATAGGTTCTCAGTGACCTATGGAGACTTTGGTATTTAACTCTGGCTAACGCCAGACGATTTTACTCGTCCAGGGGAAAGTCCTTGGACAGGAAAGAGTTAATGGAAAAACGAACTGAACCAACAGTCAGGAACGTGACCATCAATAAACGATCTTAGAAATTGGCTCGGCCCATGAGAACAGGGCACATTGCTTGGGTGGTCGAGCTTCTGTATTATACTATTGTCTACAATTAATTTTCATTTGAGTCAATAGTGAAAGATGTGGTAATCTTTTCGATTGGAGCAAAAAAAACGGAGGTGAGCAACGATTAAATATTGAAAGAAGTGGAAAATGGCATGCGACTGGATCACTGTAAGCATCTATTTCTATTACGTGGAATAAAGCTGACGTTGTCACACAAGCCAGACCAAGCCTTTTGGGTGAACGGCGATAAGGGATTGAAGGAAGTAGTACAGAGAATCCTAATGAAACACTACAAATATCATCTCTTTTAAGTAGCTCTTGCTGTAAACACTCCATATTTATCTCCAATTTAGTGAACTGATATTCCCAGAATAAAAAATGTGTTATATGTAGGACAATAATATCAATTTAAAATCGATAATATATGGTAGGACGACTTGGTCCTTTTCGTTATCTTGCAAACCGGAATATCATTTTAACCCTTTACTGGGTACTGTTGCCTTATGGAAACTTATTAATTTTACTCTGGCGTACGCCAGACGATTTTACTCGTCAATGTGAGACCTCTTGAAAACAGCTCCGTAAACGGTTTTTACATCACTCTTGCAGCCAACAGAGGGCAATGGTAGTACATGTATGACATTCAAGTGAAAAAGTACCGATATTTACATATACTAGTTCCACATATAAGTGTTTTTTTTATCAGTGAATAACATAATCCGAAGGTAGAGGCTCTTCATTACACATTCACCATTTCCTTTTACCATCAACAGTAGTCCGGAAATCTTGATTGAAATACTCTGTTACTACCACATACACATACAGACTGTGGTTCAATGATAATGAAATTACTTACCTTGAAAGCATTACTAGTTTTACTATCTACTATAACCATCATGGACTTTCTTGTAAATGGCATCAAATCGTCCGGATATAACCTGGAATCGCAAAACAAATATCCATTGTTACACTTCCCCTACTTCCACCTCGACATTCATTTGTTTAAAATATGGTTCAAGTTTGTTATACTTTCCCCACTTCTAACTTGACATATGTTGATTTAAAATATGGTTCATGTTTGGGATTGGGAGAGAAAGCACTATCCTAATCTATCCACTGAGCCTCTAACTGAATGATTTTTCCTGCTGACGACAAAGCTACTTTGGAGCTGCTAGTAGAGGAAACGTTTAGATGTACATTCATCTAGATCTACCATGTATGTAATACAAAGGAGTTCCGTTTCTTGTCTAGTCTAACCTTCTCGACCTGAAGATATGGTTATTGTAAGCAATTCAAGGGAATTTATTGAAACGTAAAACATTTTCACGTAAAAATGATTAACTCCTTCCTGTCCGTATAGGACATGAGTGACCTATGTAGACTTTAGTATTTGACTATGGCTAACACCAGACGATTTTACTCGTCAAGGGGAAAGTCCTCGGACAGGAAAGGGTTAACAAGGATATAAAAACCTATCTCCTTAACTCCTTCCTGTCCCTATAGGTCCTCAGTGACCTATGGAGACTTTGGTATTTAACTCTGGCTAACGTCAGACGATTTTACTCGTCAAGGGGAAAGTTCTCGGACAGGAAAGAGTTAAAACGGTCTTCGTGGATCATCCTGAGCACACAGACATTTTGTGGTAATGAACAAGTTTCCGCAACTTTTAAGGCCAAGGCATTACCATGCAATTTCCTCCTTATATCTACAAAGAAAACCTTGACTTTGCACAAGAACTTACGCGTTTGGCTCATTCACATTGCTTTGCAGTCTTTTTGAGGTCATTGTATTCAGCAGCAATTTGTGACCAGACATTCTCACTCCTCCCTGTCCGTAAGGGCCTGGGAATAAGTAAACATTAAAGGAAAATAGATCATCCAAGCGGAACAGTTTGACTTCGACAGAGGACTTCAACTCAGAACGTCAGTGACTTTTAACTTATTTCAATGCACTTTTTGACTGGTGTTTCATAATTCATGTACGCTTACGACTTTTTTCAAGAATTTATGCTTTCAAAGCACCTTAACAGACAGGCACACAGACAGATACACAGACACACAGACAGACGTACAGACAGACTGACAAAGGATGTCTATAAGCTTGTTGACAGGTACGCAAAATAACGTTTCACACCGTCACAGACACATTCCACTGCATGACTGTCAGCTGACAAGTAAATTAACATCACTGCATTGTGAGGCAACTCCTGAAATAGGAAAAAAAAGCGGAAAAAGCAAAGTTTAGATACGACAGAACCCACCACCAGTGGCGGAGCCAGGATTTTCGAAAGCGAGGAGCACAAGGGTGTAAATAAACTATCGGGGTCTACGGGTAAGTTTACCATAAAATTTTAATATTATAAGTCACTAGTTGAAACTTTGAGCCTTTTCGCAATTATACTATATATAGTTTATTATACTATAAACTATAGCTACTATATACTATTATATTGTTCATAGAAACGTCATAACAACATTAAAAACGTTATGAAAAACACGTGGTTTGCGATGCTAAAGGGGGTGCGTTCCCGCTATGCCCCCTTCGCCTGCGCCCCCCTCACTACGAATGCTTTGGGGGTATTTCCTTAAACATGTATATAATATTTAACAATTACCGGGCGAGGTTGAGGAAAATATCATGGTTTGGCTGTGGCAAGCTGATCATTGATTTAGCGATGCCCAAGACTGAAGCAAACAATTGATCTGCAAGGCCCTGAGCAATCACGATAGTTTGCAATAACCAAGGTCAGTAATTGCCATTAATATTCCATGTATTTATTAGAGTAACTTTGTTTTGCTTTGGGTCGACCTGTAAATCTTTTTTGACAACTTGGCCGAACTATTTGGCCAAACGAGCCCTTTATTTGTGACGAAGTACAAAACAGAGTACCCACTTGCAAATTATGATTTGCAGCAAAACAACGTTACCAGGTCAACGTGAATTAGTAAACCAAACATTATTTACAGGCAGGTGACGTGGTGGTCTTTCAGTCAACCAAAAAAGCGAGAAAAATAAATCGAGTAATAATGACGTTTCTTCTAAAACTATCAGACCTACCTTGAAGCCCGAAGCAAGAAAAGTAAACAGCTGACTAAAGGTTGGTTTGTATAACAAGTATTTATGTGGGTTTGGTCTCTTCGAAGTCTTGGTTTCTTTTCTCATCTGTACAAAATCAAAATAAAATTACAACTTATTAAATAAAATTAAAGGTAGATAAGTAAATGAAAGAAATGAAGCAAGCAAACGGACAGGCAAAACACAGAACGACAGACAGACGTAAATAAAGGAAAGAAAGAAAGGAAAGAATAAAAGAAAGTGGAAAAAGAAAGACTCACATAGATACAATCGCACAGATATCCAGGCTGGAAACCGTATACCTATTTTCAGAAAGTCTTTACTTACCATACGACCCCTGGAATGATTTTCAGAACTTTAAATGGAGATTTAAAGCAGTCTTTGACTTTACAACGGGATTGTTTCACATATCATAACTTATTTCAATTACCCTTATTTCAGGGTTTGGCGAGACTATGATATAAAAATGGGATGCTGAGTAAGCAGTTTTAGAATTCTTTCTCATAAATTCGGCGGTCTACTAACCTTTCAACTTTTGGTGAGACTAACTAGGAAGCCAGAATGAACATTCTGATGTTTTGGTGACGTTGCTGGCCTTATGATCTGACTACAGAAGACCAAGCCACCACACACGTCTTTACGACATTGACTGTATGGAAGAGTTGTCTGGAGCACGAACGTCTGCTACGTGAGCATCTTTTTCCTGTCTTAACGTTTTCTATACTTAGACAGCTGTTCGAGACACTGGCAAGAAGACAATAAGTAGGCCATCTGCTTTGAAACAAGTACCTGATTGCCCGTGAAATCAGTTGAGTTTTCCAGAGTAAATGGTTGATACTCTTCCGGCTCCCTTTCCAGTGCTTGCAGAATCCGAAACATATCCAAAGTCAGTTCACTAAATTTCACTTGTTTCTCGTTGTGCCCCACAATTATTATTTCTTGCAGTGAAAGCTTTGAACCAAGATCATTTGGAAAACTTCTCTACAAGAAGATGAAGCCCTTGTCAGATGAGGATGCAAGTTACCGCAAGTTAACTTCTGATGACTTGTGTTGCCACGAGTTAAACGTTGGCACAACTTCTGCTGGTTCCTGCATGTTGTTACGGCAAAGTTATGGGAGTAAAAGCGCATTTGTATACCTTCCTCTGTTTTTCTTTGAGTTTTTCTCTTCAGAATCTGTATGAGAATGGATCTTAAAGACGTGAAATTTGACGTGAAATTTGAACAAGCTCGAATTAGTCTCAAGCTAACTCAAGCCATCGCTAGTTGGTGGTCAAACGAGGTACAAGCTAAACCTTTCGGTTATTTTCGTCGTCGTTTGATTAGATCTTAACAATTTAATGCCAAACGAATAGATGGGCAACGATACTACTTAAAGATGAATTCGTAGATAAAATATTCCATGAAATCTCGTTAATCAAGGATAAGTTAAAATAATGATAGCAGTATAAAGCAGAGAAATTTCGAAAGTGTAAAGCTGTGAAAAAAAAGAAAGTGAAAATAATACAGCGAAACGAGAGAATCCTTATTACAACCTTGCCGAGGCTTGTTTCTAAAGATACAACTTACTTGAGCTTCTGCTACGTGAATGGCTCTGTTTTGGAGGGGGTCCAGTATACATACTTATTTGTAGTTATCACTTATTTACTGGGCCCCAGGGAAACAGTGTGTTTTGTGGCCCCTTGATCGCCGTTGTTGCCCTCGGCATCGCCCTGCTTTCCCGAGGGCCCAGTAAATAAGTGTTTTAGTATGTACCAATAGTCAAAGAAACAAAGTAAAGAACAAGTGAACAAGCGAAAATTTAAATTTCAATAAAGTTATCAAAAAAAAA
>JBAHVQ010000206.1:556410-586113 GCA_036872915.1 Nanipora kamurai
GACTGTAAATAACAGTTACTTTCATCCTGATCATCAGCACTACACTGATGAGGCCCATAAGGCCGAAACGGTTCCGTAATATAATATATATCCATATAATCCATATAATATACGTGAAACTATATATATATATATATATATACGTGAACAGATAGAGCAAATAGTATTATGTCACTTACCTCAAAAAGTCACTACAGTCTGTTTCATCTTCTGAAAGAATCTTCAGGTGACTGAAATTATGAGCTTTCGGTCTATCAACTGAGAACATCGTCTGGCAATAATAAAAGGCGATCCTGTAATATTTCCAAACGCGTCAGCAAATACAGGAAAAAAGAAAAACAAAGATCATTCAAACACCTCTAATTGATTTACAGTACTTTAAACATACTTGTGAACTACTGAAAATGCTGCAGTTTGATTGTCTACGCTACTCAATATCATATAGTTCATTCTCCTGTATATTCACCCGTTAACATTTATAAAGTAGGGAGTTTAAGCAGACACAACGTCAACGTCTTCATAAAATAGAACCTTTCGTTCAAAACAAAAGAAATGAGTAGTTTGTAGCCCCAACGCCGTCGTAGTCCTACACAGTACCTCATTCGGAGTATTTCCACAGTTTCACGACTACGTTTGTACGCAGTAGGTAGAACGTTTTCGGTCATTTAAATGTTAACAAACTGACCAGAACCACTTTGAAGAGTTTAAGAGGCATAACACCAACATTCGCAATTCATTAAAGCGTAAATGATATGTTGTTCTATTGAAATGCTTAAAATTAATGTATTTCGTTAAAAGCCGTCTACGTACTAGCTTGCTTAAACTTCCTAGTGTGAAAAGTTTGAATGTTTAGCGTCTGGGAAAGCTGTACACTCTCAATGTCAATCTGTCGGAATCAGTAATTATCCCCTGGATAGCGAGGTTATTCACTGGGTTTGACTTACTTGCTAAAACTATTATTCAATCTATTAACAACTGACTCTAATTCCGCAGAATTTTCTCTATTAAGGAAACATTCATCTCAGAATGATCGAGAAATCTCACACCCTTAGTTCACGATTTGAATGTTTTTTCATATCGAAATCAAGTAGAGAAATACAGGCCAGGGGAAGATTTCGGTCGTGATCAACGTAGTCTTACTACAGCTGAAACAGTTAAGCCGTGTTTTGGAAATGTTCTCAATCAGCAGAACAATCGTTTCCCAAAATTGTTTCCAAACTTGTAGTTTTTAATAAGCTCATGACCATATATGTAGTCCTTCTAAGTTAAATACGATCCTGTTTGGTGTTTTCGTAACAGTTGATGTGTGTTTACGTTAAATTAACAGCCAGTTTTCAATAAAAACATTTAGCTGCTACTTTTCCAATACCACACGTCTTGACATTCTGTGTGAAAGATTCGCCCGATGCTTCAAACTTCCGATTGCCCTTTCATTTAATCATCATTGTTCCAAATTTCCGTATCCATTTCCTTTATCACAAACATTGAAATAAATATTATGCACCACGTAAGCTGTGACAATACATACTAAAATTAACTAAATCTGAAAATATTGCCAGATTGTGGTTTAGACATTCTGAAGTTTTGAGAGAAACCAGTTTGAACAGGTTTCATTTTTTACCATCTCTTTTCCATTTCGATAAAGCTGAACCTAACCACTCAGTCACGAGCCCTGACTGCATGAGTGACACAGGCCAGTGGGACCTATAACGTTCACCAAACATCTGTTAAAGACATTGTGTTTGCGCTGATTTGAACTGTGTATCAAATTTTATGTGCAGGCTCCACTTCTAATGAAGTTTTGAGAAAAAATAGTCCTCGGTTAAAATAGACGGGAAACCTGTCCCAAACATTGTGATTCGTCTCACACAAATGAAAAGAATGTCCGGCCTTCTGTGTACGTCAACAGCGAGAATGATACGTGGGAAAATAAGTTGACGACGCCAAACAAAGCTGCCGAAAGTTCTTTCTACTCTCGAACCCACGGATGGGAAAAACATTTCCTCTCTATCATCAAACATCAACGTCATCATCATTACCTTTGAAATTACCACTAACATTAGAGGTTAGCTTACTCATTACGATATCAGCTAAGTGTGAAAACCTCTTGGACTTTGTTTTGGAGTACCCGGTCCCAGGTCAACACACCTGGAAAAGGAATGCAGTACATTAAAATAAAATGTCTTTCACGGTGATTGTGGTGTAATATAATGTTATGCTAACCTGTGAACAGGTGGATTAAAAGGTGGATTAAGGAAGCGGACTGCTTCAGTTAAAGGTTACAATATCTCAAGATATGTGTAATTTTTATAATCTGATCAAGGGTGCTTGAAGAGCAACGTTCATCTCCTACATACCAATTGTCAATTAGGAGTAAAATTCACAGCGAGAAGGAGTAGTTCAAATCAGAAACTTATCTGTCCAGTAATTTTGGTCGACCTCTAAAAATTTTTACAAACCTTTTCTCGTCATAGCAATTACCAGCTAAACTATATGATAAACATAAACGATAAACTCTGGTATACCAAAAAAGTTCATTCTCAATAGAAATGTCAATATGTTTTCGTGTATATTTTATATTGTAAGTCAGAATCACGCATGACCATCGGAGATACTGACTTCATGATCATGAATAGAAACAAAAAAATTTTTCGATGCACTCTTCGTTTTGCCTCGCCCGACATTGCCATAAATTCTAAAACCGACCCTTCGACGTTAATTGGCAAAGTGCATTTGATGGCCATATTTTATTGACTGTTTTACCCAATTCATTGAGGATTTTGCACGACGAATGTAACTAAAGCCAAGCACAACATGTCGAACACCGTCTAAATTTCGTTTAGCCGCTAAACTTTTGCATTCTTTTGATTAGTGCGTGTATGACGCCCTGCGCCAAAGGGAAGAAACCTTTGCTGTAACATTTAAGGAGTGCTTATATATTAAAGGTTTGTCTATTTATTCGAGCTGTTTTCAGCCCAGGAAAAGATTGGCCTCCTACTAGGGCTGAATTGCTTAGTCAAGCAAACTTCAAACCCTAACGGGCTGAGGGCCAATTTGGTTTACTTTGGCACTTATAACTCAGAATAGGACTTTCGTAATAAAGTCATTATCTTATGGCCAACCCGATCCCTGGGTAGGGCAGATGCAGATCACTCACAGGTGGTATCTTGTTTGGCGGGCTGCCCCGGCTATCATATAAACAACAGAGGTAATTTGACAACAAATTGTGGCTATGGTAAATTGAGACAGCTGATCCAACGAATAATTGAATATTATGCAAAGCTGGTTCGTTTTCTGTAGAAAACATTCTTATTCCAGTTGTTTTACTAGCTGTCGTTTGCTAATGTTTGTTTTTGCCGTCTGTCATATCATTAAAGTGTTTATCTTTCTAAATGGATATTCTGGACGGTAATGGACTCTTCAAACATCCTGATAACCGTGTCTACGTTTTAACATTTCTCTTGAATGCCAGAATTGCGGTTTGCGCACAATCAAACTAGCCCGGCTAGTTGAAAACTATTTGGATTACTGAAATTAATCATAGTTGATATATCAGTGATATGGTAACACAAACCGTTGTATTTCAACCAAAGTTGGTGGTCCAGGAAGTCACACACCAAATCATGATTGATTTACGCTCTCATCAATTCATCGGGGGCTTCAAGGGTTCAAGGAAAAGCGCACTGAAAATAATTTCCAGTCGTCACCTCCATTATTGACAGACGTTAGTGGTAACATTAAACAAACAAACTTGCGCCCATTAGCCAGCTTGCTGAATGATGGGTTGCATTGGTAAACGTGGGAAAGCAATTTACCATTCAAAAGAACATAGAATTCGGGGTCCATTTGTGTCTAAATTTAGAATTTCAAGGTTTCTTTTCAATGCAAGGTTATGTATCGGGTTTCATCAGCCTTTACATGGCTGATAGAAAATCACGGGTACAATAGACCTTTCCCACATTCGGTCTAATGCCCGCAAAACAATGGATTCAAGTCGAGGTCCAATGAGACATTTTAAGACGTTTACTGCATTTTGTCTGCTCTGACCTCGACTAAGATTCGCTGTTTCCTGAGCATTGGACCGAATTCGGGAAAGGTCAATTTAAATTTTAAATTTGGATAAAGAATGATAAAATGACCCTAGATGAGAACAACAAAGGAGGCCGGAAAGCTGAATATGTCCCTTCGCAAGCCATTTTAGATCAATCATTTGCTTTCAGTATCATCCTCAGGGTAACATGAAACGAAAATTTTATGACTAAAAATATACTACACACATATGCTCATATATACACACACTGACACACACACACTTCGAAAGTCAACTGAAACAAACAAAAATCTTGATTTAATCTTAATTCAATCCGGAACTAAACTTCACAATTTCGGGTTAAACACACTCCTGGTCTTCCAGCTGAGCTGTTAGGTCTTGGGACTGTGGGTTCGTTTCAATCTTATTTCTGTTGGACGAGAGTTTCTCGGACTGGTTACTGCTAGTCAGTCAAAGAACGTGGTTTATAGATACCAAAAATGCTCACACCTCGACATACATTTTATCGAACATGAAAACAATGTGAAACATTCAGTCATTAAAAGTAACTTTTTAAAGTTACGTACAAAATATTCCTAGCTTTAGCCTTTTAACGCATAACGTTTGGTTTTTTTGTTTAGCTTTGCTCTCTCTTTTGTTGTTTTGTTCTTGGTGTCGGATATATGGGACACTATGGGTTAAAGGGGGAACTCTGTCAAACACTTAAATAAGGCTAAGGCACGATCAAAGTGGAAGCTGTGTGTCGCCCCAGAAAAAAACTCTCCGAAGCGCTGGAACGAGGTACATTCTAAAGAGGCGAAGTAAATGGCCGAAGAAAACATATTGCCAGCATATCTTAAAATTAGAAACTATTCCTTAAATAATACATCTTTACATTTTTAAGTGTGATTAGTTAGCATGGTCACGTATAAAAATCAGATAATCGAACAATGCATTGTTCATAAATCTGCTTGGCATCGTCTAGCATACTTTGACGTAATCATTTTTAGGTCGTCGTAATATCAGGGATGGATCAGTACATTTAGGGACAACCTCAGATCGGTAATAAATCTTTTGAATGTGATTAGAAACACATGTCAAATCTAGCTAAGAAGGCTTTCTAAATGATGTTTAAGCCAGTTCAGAGAACTGAGGATTCTATAAGCAGGGATGAATCTTTGAGTGATAATCTAATTCAATGGCTTATGCTTAAGAGTCGATGATCCAGAAGGTTAGTCATGAAATCATGTTCCAGTGATTCAACTGTTCAGTCACGACGTTGATTTGACGATTTATGGTCTGGACTCGATCGTTCATACTGGTCAGTGATTAATTCAATTATTCATTACGATTCTTGCTTATGATTCAATTATTCATGCTGGTATGGCTATGGCTATGGTTCATATAATTCATATAATCACATTATGATGATTCAATGATTCAACCAATAAAACTTGTCACTGAGTAACTGGCTAGATTATAGAATACCTCGCCACTTTTTTGAACTTAACTCCAAAGAATTAAGTCAATCGGTAAAACAGGCTTGTTAGGGTCAGGGTTTTGGTTTGGGTTAGGTGACAGAAAAAAATCCGAGCGTATGAGTTATGCGGTAAACCCGGTAAGGGGTCGACTTAGCGCGGTTAATCCGAATTCCAAAGAGTGCTGGGGTATTCAATAATCGCTCCAATCTCTTTCTAGCTTACTTACTCGAGTGTGTCAGGAAGAAGTTCTTATATGCCAAATTTCCTTGACAAATGCGCCTTGCTCGTATTCGCGGATAAACAGTTTTAATATTTCTTCCTTGTTGATGAGCTTGGATGAGAAAAGGCATTTAGTAGACCTTTTATATTAGGTAAACCTTTTATATTCGTTGACACGCAAACCCTTCTCTACTCACAATGCGAAGTTTTATGCTACATACTTTTCTCTTCTTGGTCACCTTTATATTCATGCTTCATTTGTGTTCCGGTCTCAAACACCAGTACTTCTAAAACCTCAAATACAACTGTGTATGTCCACATTGTCATAAATGACATGATCTCCCACGAAAGACAAACTTGCCACGTATTCTCCATCTAAATACGAACACTCAAACATGCCACTAGTTTCCTCTCCAAGATTTTATTGACTGCTTGTCGTGCACATGAACAATTTTCTTCATTCAAAAGCTAGTCATGCCAGTTTTTGAACAAGAGAATTTGATTAGGAAAATCTTGTCAATCGTACATATGAGCAAACAAAACTAAGGGAAACTAGTGCGTCGAGTAAAAACTGGCTCCGTATGTACTGGTCTTAATAACATAAAAAAAAAAACCAAGTGTAAACGTAGGTGAACGAAACACAAGAAAAAGGAACTTTCTCCTTTCTTTGTTCCTGTGCTTATTTAACCAGTGTCCCGAACGGACATCAAATAAGCACAAGCGAAATTCCTAGATTTTGATCATTAATTTGTACTCGTGCGGGCAACATTTTCCCTTGTGCTCATTTTACCTGTGTGAACGCTCGTGTGTCGTGCTTACTTATTTCACCAGGGTATGTAACCTATTTAACCCTTCGTTTGCCATCATTCAGGAGGTTTCTTCCTTGATGAGTAGACTCGTCTAGCTTTAGAAAGAGTAAAATACCAAAGCTAGCCAATAAGCCAAATGTCAACAACTGGAAGGGAAAGGTTAAATGGTGATGTATGCATCTTACTGGTTGAACTAGTAGGAAGCTTCCATGACGACGTCTTTTAATTTAGACAAAATATCTCCTATACAAAACAAATAGAATGAATAATTTCCAGTCTCCAGAATATGCTCTACACGGTCGTCGTTCTGGCTAACTACGCCAGTCAAACTATCCTTTTCACGTCTCCAGAAAGACCTCAGTTCGCAAAGAGACTGAAAGCTGTTGCCAAAGATTAACTTCAACCAGAGCTTACAGTCGTTTTCGGAGAACTGAAATGTTCTAGCAGTCATAAATCAAGCCGCAAGCATCAATCACTGTAATCAATTAACCGTCGGTTCTCTAAATGGTAAAATTTAAAGGACTTCATCATTGAGGATGACGTGGTAAATTTTAAGATCCTATTATCTGGACCGCGAACCTCCTTTTGACTAAAATGTAAACCTTGTCGAAATGGATCTCCTGCTCCGGTAACTTCTCAATCAGTAAGGTGACCGAGACCTTTCTACTTCCATGAAGTCACAGTAGACTGGACCTATGGTCAGGTGTGGAGGGAAGGGACTGAAAGACAAAAATTACGCCCAAAAAAATGGGTGTGGTCGGATGGCGCGGTACCTTTTCATTTAAATTAAAGGTTAATCTTTTACGATGTAACTCAGCTGCTAGAGGATTTTTTCTACAAAAAGACCGCAAATTTAACAACAAGAAATCTTTAAATCTTATTAAAAACACGAATAGATCAACTAATAACGGCAGACTGAATGCAATCCCAAGGCGACTTTGAAGCTGTTTGAAACTGTCATGGCACGTGTTTTATCGAGTCTAAAAATTCTTGCGCTGCGAGCTGTGTTCGTGTTTTAAACAATACGATCTATATAACATAATATTCAGTTTTGATTAGTCTATTGTGGTATGATAACTTGTCTTAATTTCAAAATGGCTCACAGATAAGCTAGTTTGTTTAGAATAATTTCTACAGTGATGCCCCTGTTCACATATGCTTTGAAACAAACACCCAGGTTCAATTGGGTGATGCAATTTTACGACGCAGCCGGTTGTGGTACTACACATTTTGTTACGTTTTAAGTTATGGATTGTCATCCTTCTTTAGCATTGAATAACCTTGTGGGATGAATATTCTTGTATTTAATCAGATTATCTATTAAATTGCACTTTCTGAATCAAGAGAAGATCGGTATTTCCGAAAGGATGCGTTATCGCTCTAAGCACTGCATTAAACTATTCAAATCTTCCTCGATTTTTGACTGAGTCGGATTGTTTGTTCGTTTTCCTGACGACAATGAAGTTATGACAATATCTCGCTGAAAAAAAGCCCTGCGTGGTTACATGATTAGTTTGAAGTTGTAAATTTACCACATTTTTTTCCAGGACGTCAGGGGTGGTACTAATTGATGTCTTCAAGAAAGGTCAAATCGAGTTTAGAGATATTGCTGGATTTATATTCGAGCAAGAATTAAATTTGAGTTTAGGGTAATATGAGGGTAAGCACGTACTAAGCTAGACATGAACTCATGTAGAGCGACAAAACATTATGCGACTTAAACGTAGTTTCTGCTTAAAGCTATAAGTTGTTTTAGCTCTTGTCTACCAAGAACTTTCGATAGCAATTGTAGAGGTTTGTCGTTCCGTTACTAAAGTCGAGACACTCAATTCCTCTTCTTTCTATTAATGATTAATGCTATCAAATGGCAAATATAACTGGTTAAATTTAGATGGAGTTTGGCTTGAAGTCCAAAGTTATGGCCTTCAACGGTTCCACTGACCTTCTGATGTACCATTAAAAACGAGATACATGTACATTTATTTCTTGTGTTGTTTGGCTTGTTCTACGACTTTTTCCGTAACTATTCGATAATATTTCTAAAACTCATCAAATCCTCGTGATAAACATAAAACGAAAACCATAGCCATGCCTTATCAATATATCTGACACAGGCTCAGATAATGAACATCGTCGAACTTCCATCGTAAGCTGGCGTACAATTAATAGAGTTCGTTTTAGAAGTCATTTAAAAACTCGTAGAATGCGCTTAATCGGATCAAAAACACTCGGCCATCGCATCATACTTTCTATTCAATAAAACATTCGGTATTAAATATTACATACACATAAAAAAATTGAATTTGAAATGCACGGTTTTATAGAAATGACATAAATGACATAAACAAGCTATTAAAAGAGATACTAAATTACAAATGTCCTAAAGCATTTTCTTAATAGTAGACCTTAGTACATCGATAAATGAACACTAATGGAACAAAGGCGTTATTAAAATAATCACTTTGTATGAATATAATATTGTGAATCCATTCGGAGCCCTAAGAACCTGATTATTACGAAACTGAAAGTATCATAAACATACATTAGCATAAGAGTACAATGAAAGGTTTATTTCAGCTACTGACATTCTCACCTTTCTTCCAGTTCTGTCATGAGTTTCTGTTACATGGAAGACGAGTCATGCTATTTTGCACGCCTAGTTCTATTTCCAACACAATTTCGGTAGCTCAATTTTCAAATCCCCAATTAAGATTTCACACTCGTCTTTGACCTATTCGTCAAGTGCTCGACTATTTCAAAGGATTACTCAGTCTTGATTCAATTAGAGGCTCAATTTTAAAAGCAAAACATAAGAGTTTAGATTCTTGTGAAGCAGATGTTAAAGGAAACCAAAAAGAACTACAGAAGAGGGTTTACCAACGTCAAAAAATTAAACTAAGCAAAATCACTTCAGGCGAGGAACTTCTTTAAGGACCATCAAATGGGTCGAAATTTAACGACCAATCTTTGGTTACTGTTTACTTTTTAACGAAGGCTAGCATACTATAGAATAACCTTGTGTACGGGAAAAGTATTGAACAGTTATTCAATGTGTTTTTGATAAACTTTATATAGCTGTTGACTTTCCATTGGAAAAATTCAGTCAGTATATTTAAGTTTGAATTTAAGTTCACAACTGATTTAAGGGCTGCTGACGGTGATTTTCTCACCCTGAAGTATGCGATTGAATGAACAACGCAGGAAACCACTGGACCATTTTAGCTTCGCGCAATGCGTTTACTACAATTGTAAGCCACTCCATTCGATCGCATATATCAGGACGACAAAAATCTCGGGAATAATCGGCCGTGTAAACACCCTTTTACATTGACTCGTGCTGGTGATATACAAAGGGTAACGAGATTGTCTGAACAATTTCAAAAATTTTAAATAAAATTTGAATTTAACATGATTTAATCTTGATGCAATTTGTCAATTTTTTTCGGATCCTCCACAAAACTGGCGGCAGACGTTTGTCGGGCACGCGGCGATAAAAGGACAAAATGGCTCCGAAATCCAATCATTTTCTAAATAGACCAGCCGTAATCAGATCAACAGATCCTTATCCACTTCCCTTACCATAGTACAAATTGCAGTTATAATTAACAAAACTAGCTATGGCTCTTCACAGTCGGAAAACATTGATCTACTTGTGGTAGAATGATTAGTTCTTATTATACTCCTTCCAAAATTACTCAGTTTAATTTGAATTTACGCACAGCATATAACCGTCCGCAAATAAATGATATCTTCCCGATAAATTTCTTTGTTCTTTTTTATTACGAAAAAAAACCCCGGAAAATTCCATAAAATGCAACCGTGATAGAAACCTCTATTTCGTTCTTCATCAGCCATTCGCCACCGTCTGAGCACCAAACAAACTTATCTTCGCGAGGAAATGCTAACCAAACAATGGGAGGAACGCGAAACAACAAAAACAAAAGCATAGCTTTTACAACGGAACTGTCTTTTTTTGAGGTGACGAAACAACGAGATTAGCCAAGTAATGTCATACTAAGCAACTGGAACCCTACTTTACCTTGAGGTAACCCCTAAAGGAATGTTCTCAAGTGCTTTTGAGATGTTTTGAGCGATCTTACTGTCCAATGGCTAAATTTGGTGAAGTAAATTGCTCTTGTGGTTCGCTCCTTTTTTCTACCGACGTTGGTAACTTCGTTATAACAACAACGCGTTATTTCCTGGATTAATGGTCCACCTTTGTCACATTGTCCGACGTACCCACCTCAGCTTCCGTAACTTGCGTCTCGATTGCAGGATAAGAGGATTGGTGTTCTGTCTTAATTGTTTGTTTATGTGAACTATCACAAGACAGTTAGTCCGGCTTTTGTTCATCAACGCAGGATGTAATTGGGCTAAGCATCTAAGAGTGTTGTGCACTACCGGAATTTTATAAAAGCCAACGAATCCCGTGTGGATTATCAGTTCAACACTGCCACTGACCACGAAACTTGTAGCTACTGGACTGTTCTTTAGTCGTCGAACGATGTCTTGGCATCTGGAAACCGTATTCCTGTTACTCCTTTTTATTCTTTTCGTGAACACGGGAATAGCAATGAAACCTAGCAGATGCGAGAAGGTTAAAATCCCGTACTGTCAAGACCTTGGTTACAACCAGACGATCTTTCCGAACTATTTACAGCACGAAAATCAAGCTGAGGCACAAAGTAGCGCTCTTGAATTTAAAGTTCTGGTCGATTTACAGTGTTCCAGCGACATCGTGTACTTCCTCTGCTCATTATACGCTCCTGTGTGTACAGTCATGAGAATGCCGCTGCCACCGTGTAGATCACTTTGTGTAAGCGCCCGCAACGGTTGCGAGGGATTTATGAATAAATTCGGGTTCAAGTGGCCGGAGATCTTCGCTTGCAATCGCTTCCCAAAGTTTGGCGAGAGCTTGTGTGTGGGAAGAAACTCGAGTACCTCAACTGAAGGATCCCGAAGTAAAACTTTTAAACGTTCAGGTATGACCGTTAAACAAACAAAATCGTTTTAACGCCACGTAACCTTCACCAACCAACCCGTCCTGCACTAGCTTCATGGAAACGATGGGAGTGAACGAATCTTAAGTTTGTGTTTTCTCTTGATCAATAGAGCTTTTGATTGAAACTTTATCTTCTTGAGTGTATTCCCATTTGGAGTTTTTTCCCCCCATTCCGTCTTTTTACCTGAAAATCACAGGCAAAATCATTGACGTCAGAAAGATTTGCAAACCTTCGACTTTCAAGACAACTGTCTAATCCTCTACCTTACCAGAAGACCAAGGCTGGTACAGTGCTTATGGCAGAGAGAGAAAGAAGGCTGTGGGGTTTTGAGTGTATTACGATAGAATTGATCCTGAGGTCAGGACTGGGGTCAGGGCTTAAGGTTGGATTACAGTATGAGATAAAGATAACGATTTGGCGAGTACATCCCCAAACTTTTAAAACTTCTGAGGTGTTGTCGGTTTTTTCTTCCTGTTTCAGTCATCTGAAAATATGTAACACGTCTAGTGGCTTTGATGTACCTTGTTTTGGCTGGGTGCTTGTGAGATATTTTTGTCTACAGGACGAGGCGGTTCTTTCAACTCAATTCTTTCAACTCTCGCCGAATTGAGCGGCTTATCATGGCTTTAGGCTAAAGATTGTGAACGGGATACTTTCGAATTATTGTGAAGTGAATAAAACCTGCCCCAGTGAGAAAACTTGATACAAATACAAGATGAAGGAACACCGACTGGGAAACAACATTTTCACATGAAAGTGAAAAAAGGCAATAAGCGTATTTTTTTTAACCTGTGTTGAAGTTGAAGAGCATTTGACTCCCCCGTGCGGACTTTGGTGCATGTACGCCAACCTCACTTACAATGATTGATATGCACTTATCGCAAAGACAAGGAAAAGATATATCTACACAGATTTGTTTCATCGGTCATACCAGACCTGTCGCTTGTCGGTTTAGTTGCCTCGAGTTATAAGAAAACTGTTTAACCCATACAAAACCTGCAGTATTTCGACCAAGAGAATGAAAAGCTCAGCCGGAGTTTATTGCAAAAAATGTTAGAAGTTTGAGTTGCATGACATGGACATCATGGAATGCGTTTCGGAAAATTCTCACTCCTGTTTAGAACCCACGTCGTTTACCTCCATCTTCTTTTTTCTGTTGCATAAAACTGTCGTGAAGTTTGCCAGAAAGAACTTTGTACTTTAGCTTCTTTTTCCTAGGTTTTCTTTTTCCCAACTCAAACGAGTTTTTTTTTATTTCAGCCAATCGATATTCCGATTCGAGAGAATTTCTCTTTCTCTTTAATAACGTTTCAATTAACGGCTGATTCAAAGCACATAGGCTCTTGATAAAAATCCTGCAATTCAGATTTTTATCTCACCGACAATGGACCCGATGATCAAGCTCTTAATACCATGCATGCATTTCATTCACCCCATAGTATCATGGAGACGCGCGGGTTTGTAAAAGAAGTGGGCGAATGAGAACAAAACATCCGGTCATAAGTCGGCAGATGTGATAATCGTCCTCCTTACATGGCAGCTGGTAATCACTTACACTCTTGAGAAACAGTCTTGAAGACTCGTATTAACTTTGTGTATGGGGTGTTTAATACATTTTGTCGACTGCATATAGTGAACGTCTTCCTTGAAAGTCTCTTGAGACAAGTCTTAAGGACTCGTAGTAACTTTGTGTATGCGGTGTTTAATGCATTTTGTCGACTGCATACAATGGATAACTTCTACGAAAGTAAGCCGTCGGTATCCACAACACGTTACTCACGGTTGTCGTTTTCACTGTTAGCAAGTTTACTCGGTTGCCATGTGATAATCATCGTCCCTGTATAAACAAACCTATTTCAACTTCAAATATGCTCAAAGTTAATCATACGAAAAGTATTCTTATCAAAGATGTAATTTCGAGCATAACGATCGTCTATTTCCTATCTTTTTAACAAAGTCACCTCCTCAATTCACTTTTTAGCTTTCTACTCACTAATCACCCACGAACTATTTTTGCCGTCGATTAGTGCAATGGAGTTGAGTGTAAATGTTTTACTCACCCAGACCGGATCATATTCAAACTTAAAGAACAATGGTTTTGTAATCAAACATTTCATTTTCCAAGGCATTTCAGTAAATCATGTTAAATAGCTGATTTTCGAATCGTAACACATCCAAATTTGACACATTTCCAAACAAAATTGAACTTAACATATATGTATGGGTATATTCCACAACTTCTATTGTGTATTGCGGAAAATCAGGAAATAAAGCAGGGTAAAAGATATGTAAAAGACGAAGTGTCACCACGTAGTTTAAAAACTTAAGTGAACTGAAAGATTAAATTGATTGAAAATATGATAAAGTAAACACATTAAGTAATTGCTTGCGCGTGTATGATGTATGTTGTTTGCTGTATGCGAAACGCTTTTCAGACAACTGGTTTCTCATACACAATGCTCTTAACTGTTGGAACCATGTTGTATGTCAAAGATTTTAGAAAAATATTCGAGCATTAAACACCACTATTTTAGTCCAGGAAAACTGCCTTAATGCTTTCTTGGCAAGACCTATAGATTTGTCGAAGACTGAAAACTTGAGCCAATTAATAAATCTGAGCAAGATTAAGAAAATAGAACTAAACATATACCCCAAGGGAGGCTATACAAGGACAAGCAGACCACGTAAGAAATTATTTCCAATCTCTTAAATCTTTCCCTCCCTCAAGTTAGCTCGTTTCATTCTGCAGAGATTCTGGAAAAAGAGTGACCCAAACTGATGTAACAAAAAAAAAAATTCAAACATGTCTTGCCCAACTCATCATTATCGGTACCTGATCCTTAAGTCTTTGCGTAAATATCTGATCGGATTAAACATTCAACCAAGAAGATTAATATGACTATCCGGAAAAACAACATTTGCTATTATATTAAGAGGTAGATTATCATTCTGGGTGGTGACCTATGGCGCACCGAAGTGTGCCATCCCAAATTTTAAAAAAGTTTCTTTGTTATTTTTGAGGAATGAGCAAGATAAAGTAATTTGACATGTTCTGTTTAAGTTAAATAGCGGCCTACATTCGACCTCTGGATTTCAAAAACTCTCCTTTAACAAATCATTTTCTTTGCATAGTTCAGTAGTTTTGGAACCAGGGAAAATGAATTGATTGTGACTTGGGTTGGGTTAGTAATAGGATTAAGGATATGATAAGTTCCAAACATTGACTCAACGGACTGGTTTGCTATAATTGAACTGCAACTTCTACCTTGCTTTTTTACCAAACCTTTCGGAAAAAATTTTTCTTTGCAAGTAGCAGTTCAAACAAAAAGATCGCTGTCAGGTAGACTGATAATTTTATGGGAAAAAGTAGACGCGTGTTACGCTTTTACTCAAGGCCACTGTAGATAGTTCTACGGGTCCTGACATGTCGATGGACCCACCAGTAAAACATTAATATGACTAGCCATAGAGCAGAATGAAGCGTTGTGTTGTTTATCTTCGGAAATTTTTCAAGAGACGTTTATTTGTAAAATAGACCCAACAAACTCACGGTAATGCACAATCATTCAATACCAAGCAAAAAGTGTTAGCATGTTCACGGGACAGATCCGGTCCGATGAAGCTTTGACATAATTTTCGAATACAAACACTGGAAAAAGGAATAATTTTTATGAGGAATTGCAATGTTCATCTGCATGCAGGTGGTTTATGATCAAACTGTTCGTGCATTCAAAATGTGCTTGATATCTATAATCCTTAGATAACTGAGGATAAACAAATTTTAAAGGTATTATGAAACGATAAATTCACATTTAACCTACACTGCTGAAGTCAACTGAAAAAGTTGACTCGAGCGGGATTTGAGGCAGTGTAGGTTAAATGTGAATTTATCGTTTCATATTACCCTGAGAATGACTCCGAAATAGAATTAAAGGTATTACTTATGCGTAATTTGCTTACTACGCATCAGTTTTCTATGGCCGGCCTATTTGAGGTTGAATTGAGTCCAATGTAGCCCTTTAATTAAAAACAGTTTAACATCCTTAGTCAACACTCTAAAGCGCTACTTGATGCCACATAAGAGCAAACGTCCTGTAATATATAGTCATGCATTCTTTAATGTCTGGGACACCGAAATTGCCGAACTGTATGCTGTCTGATTTTAGTTAGAACCATTAATGCAGGTATAATAAAATAGTAAAATAGTTCTTTATTTCAGTAATAAGAAGTTTGGATTTAATAGAGCACCTTCTGCCAACTAATCCACTAACTCCCCCTCTCAGCAGTACTGCTTTTAGCTCCCTAAAACTATGGCCATAAACAGACAGAAAAACGTCCGGAAATTTAACATTTAATTGCCTATACTCTTGCATGGTTATTTCAGGTTCTGACTGACATTTAGGTGAACAGTTTGCAGCATAATTAAGAAACAATTCAAGGAATAGTTATCTAAACACATAAAAAAATCCCCAGGATCAATGGGAATGCGTACAAATATTAAATGGGTGAATGTACCCACATTGCATTCCTCTCCCTGTCCATACGGCAAAACGTGCGCATGTCGATCTTTCTATGACCAGTTACATTATAGTGTGGTAACACCGGAGCCATGAGGGGTGGATGCCACTGGACCTCTAGGGAGAACAGCTTAGGTAGCTTACCTTTACGAAACCTTAATTCTTAAACCGTATGCTAATCGTAACTCTTACGTACCCTAACTCTAACCGTAACCTTAACCTCATCCTTGATCCACAAGTTATTATTGACTCGTATCTTGAGTTTTCAAGATGACATTATTCCTCGGAATATGTTTTATTTTTTCCTTTTTGAAGTTATCAGCTGGTCATGGTTTTTTACCTCAACACATTTCTTTCTTTGTTAGTCTTCTCAAAGCCAAATTTCGAATGAAAGTTTACTAAACATACGGTTGCGTTTGTTTTAATTTTTGCAGGGAAGAAAACAGCCTCTCTCAAGCTCCGCCGAAAGCGATGTTCTAGTTCGACTGGCCAGGGAAAGCTCTGTTGCAAGCTTGGCCGAAGAGCATCAAAGAAAGGCTTTGATTGCAACTTGAAAAGAATAGAAAAGACGGAGACACGCAGTAGCATTAAGTTCCGGAAAACGGTGATCAAGAAATGTTCAAAATACAGTTCTTGTTTTCACACTTGTTGTAAGATATACCAACGCAAGCAGGGAGCTAAGCGTAACGCCTCGTAGATGAATGGCGCAATGTCATTTCAGCAACTAGTAAGTTTTTAACTAGCAGTTTCGTGGAATTTTTGTAAACTAGCAAAAAATAAACGATATTGTAGATTACCTGCAGCAGGTTTTTGCGTACATACCTTTTTTACCACAAAATGATGTCTATCTACCGCCTTCATATTATGTTGTAAAGTTTGTTCCCCACATTGTTGTGAAGTTCTCCACAATGTTTGCGAAATATGATATAAATGTTTGTAGTTCGAGGGAGATGCACGAGACGTCACTAGCAATAAAATATTCAGTAGTTTCCGAATGTAACGACAACGCAATAAAAATTTAATTTTGGGTAACGGGTATCTTTTGCGATCATTGTCGAATTTGACCATAAATTTATTTCATAAAGCCAGCGAATACTATTTAACATACAATGTGTGCCATGTAATGGACACACAAACTAATCTTTTCGAGGCAGCTTCAAGTCCGTCTCTTAGGAAGCATTTGACACACGAACAGACGTGAAAAATGACTAAAAACAACTAGAAGAACCACTTCTACATTGAAATACTAATAATAAATAATTTTTCGCTGGTCAGTGGGTCCTCTATGTTCTCAGTATTCCTCGTCTGTTTTTAATCCTGAATCTATGACGTTATTCTATACATATATTTTTGATGGGTAAAACGAGACAAGAATAAAAGCCTCGATCACCATGACATGAATTACTGTTAAGATGTTTTGTTACAATAGATCCAATTTTCGATGTATTTTGATGAATATATCATATCCAAAACATTAAGTCAGTGATTCGCTAATTGCCTACCCTACGGTTGTCACCCCCCTGATTTCAAATCTTTGGGAACCCCTTCTAAAATGTTTCGCCAGACCAAAACGTACTTCTTTGCCAAATTTCGTGCTTTTATCCGACCTGGTAACAATAGTTTCCTTTACAAATCACACTATATAGTTTTTATACTATTTTAGTTTATGGGATATGCCTACTTTGAGTGATGACCTCATATAGTGGTATACTTTCTTGGTTTTTAGGAAAGTACCCAGTTTGCGTCGTCACTCCATACAGTTTTATACTTCTGTTATATCTGTGAAATACCCTCTCTGTGTTTCTTTTCTACTAATTTTACTTTTCAAGGAGGCCATCCTAATCGGGTGTGTGTCACGTCCTATTTCTTCCTGATTTCTCAAACAAAAAGTATAAAATAAAACATATTCCGAAGAATAATGTCTTCTAATAATTACACTTTCTGAAGTTGTCGGCTGGTCATGGTTTTCTCAAACAAAAGTCTTCAAAAAACACACAGGTGTCAATAAGTGTGGCCAGGAGGTCTTGTTCCCTTGTTGCAAAATATTAGGGGGAAGGCCCTGACCTTTTAGCTGTATTAGCACAGTAGTTTTAAGGAATCATCCTGAAGTAATTTTTGATAGGCTATTAGTTGTAAGTGTTATAGACTAGGGTTTAAATTGGTTTGGGTTACTGAGCTTTTGATGACGTCATATGTTTGCCAAATTCTGACTACGATGTCTTTACGAAGCCATATTGTCTAAAAGGTTTAGTTTCTCATCGTTGGACACTACACGTAAATTTTGAGCTGAACTGTCGTCTAATCCAGCAATAATTTTCACTGTAATGGTGCTTGTTCCTGCTAAGTCTCTCGGACGACAGAACTAGATTCATGGATGCATATGTCAGATCGTACGAAGAATATTTGTCAATAAAGATAGATATCGTATCACCGTGAATCTGATTTGGTTGTCCGAGGAGCCTGACGGGAACAAGACCGTTACATTAGCAACTGAATCTGGTCGGAGTACATGCCTTGATGATGACCTGATGATGACCTTGACGAAGACGCGATATCGTTTTATCGCGTCCTCGTCAACAACACGAATGTTAAAGTTTTGGGTGTTTGCTTCGCAGAATTTCGTTGATTCTTGGTAAATAAGGACATTTATTAAGTGCAACAACATTCCTAATTTTCGAAATTTTGCATCTAACAGAATTTTTAAAAGCGTACAAACGTTATTGTTAACAATCTGTTTCGACGATGTCCTCCGACATTTCGAAATATTATTCCTCAGTGGAATTTCTATCCAGATGCAAAGTTCCAGAAAAATACACCAGAAAAAAAGAAGATAATGTGTCTTAATTATGCTGAAGATCTAATGCCATTAATGGTGAAACGTCAGTCACTTCCACCAATAGTCTTTTTCAAAACTACACCAGCCTGGACGATCAACTTCCACGAACACGTCACTATTACCATAGTAACAATAGATAATTGCATGTGTTATTTCTATGCATGGCATTAGTAAGATACAGACTCTATAATATAATTGTTTGAAAGATAGAAATGCCGATAGATGAAGAACCTAATAACTACAGCCTGTAAAAATAGGAAGCTATCTCACAGTTCTTGTAATGGAAAGGTAGATCGTTATGCTTATATAGAAAACCAGGATACAGTAACATTAACCTCGTAGAGTTATCTCTTTTTTGCGTAAAAGATTACCTGTTTCGATGAAACCTTTAGTTGAGAATTGAAGTTCTAAATTATAGAAGTTTCAATCTGCCCCCGTCCGTTCTTCTATCCCACGCAAAACTCATACAAAAACGCTTACATAATATGGTCATGAGAACAGTTTATATACTCATCAGCCACCCGTCGACATATTCACTGGAAGACTCAAACAGGAACTCTTCATAAACGAATTAAGTTTTGTAAAAGCTACTGCGAATCAACTCTTTTTGAAATGCCCATGTGCTATTTATGAAATACATACAAATTTGAAATTTAGCGGTTTTCGTGATGAGTTTTGTTCGAGGTTGCACCTTCTTTCTTGTCTTGTCCTATTGAGTCATTAAGTTGTTTACTGCTTGGAAAAAGTAAAGTTCGATTGATATCTCGAAAGATTTCGAGATATCAGTACCACGATAAAAAAATCGGCAACTTCGAATTAAAAACAAAAATACAAATCGATTTTAGTAAACTGTGGCATGTTATTTTTATGTAACCATCAATCATTTGACCACTAGATCAGTGCTGCGACAAATTAACAAGTAAACTGGGAATTCATTTTGCCGATCATTTAACCAGTATTTCGCTATCATGAGAGGATTGCCCTAAAGGTGCTTCTGAAATGCGAATAATTAACCATATCTCAAGAGATGTTTCTCCGTAAGTCGCCTTAGAAACTGTACAGTTTACATGGCTATCGACTTTTTCCCGTTAAAATTCTTTTGGCTTTGGTAGGTAATTTTTGCTCACCAAAGCTGTCCCACGGGGACACAGGTGTCCAGATTACCTTCGGAAACTGTGAAATAATCTTGTATTGGCTTTCTTGCAGTGGTACAACCAAGGTTAGCGAGGCAAAGTGAGTGAGGGTGAGGTTTTCCAGCAATGAGGGTGGCAAATTGCACCCTCATCAGTGATCCTCATTAGTTGTCCGGGACAAAATATTGCATATTTTTGCGAGAATATCCAGTGTTTTTTGCAACATTTTGCCCATGAAATGCATTTTTGCACTGTTTATAGGCTCTTAAATTGAAAGTTTGACAAACGTTCCTCAAAAAGTTGCTCCACGACCTCCCGATCAGTGTAGATCAGTGTACCATTCAAACAAAAAACGCCGAGATCTTTTAACAGCAGAACAAAATATCAGAATGTAAATTTTTTGTCGGTCTACTCTGGTATTTCCTCTCAATAACGCATTTCCTGGATTCAAAGAGAATCCTGAACCACACTGAACCCTTTATAAAAGAGGAAAATGTCTTGCTTTTTTGTATTCAATATTCTGATAATCTCCAAACACCTGGCAAAGAATATTAAACACAATATGGCCATGTGTTGGGGAGGAAAACATATAACTGGTGTATCAGCCGACAGTCTAACTTTTAATGTTACTTTATCGACGATAGCTGATTTAAAAGCAATCTAAATACTAATTTTAATTAAATTTCGTAATCGAATTTTAATTTTCTAAGAACTTCTGTGCGGGAACTTCTTTCTCTTATAGTTTATGATACAATAATTCTTTTTATAGTTCACACCGGATCGGAGAAAGAAACGGTTTTGTATCCCCACACGAAATCCAAACTATTTACAACAGTCGTCAGATTTCTATCCACCTTCGTTAGCGGTTAGTGAAAAAGCCAATATCATCAGAAGCTGAGAAACAAAATATGAGTTGGGTAACTTGCATATAAACTCAGCTCACCTATAAATCTTGATACAAGACGAACGCCATATTTTCTGTTCTTTATCAGATCATTTATACAATGTAACCATTAAATTAAAGGAGTGTGGAAAAGGTATTACCTAAATGATAGAATTAATTACTTTTATACGTTTTCCTGCATGCTATTTTCACTTCAGTCAATAATAACACATTTTTCAAGGAGGATATCTTATAATCCATATCTTCCTTTCCTCCAATGTCCTTCACGATGTCGCATCCCAACGCCACGTCATAAAAACATTACTGGTATACGATAAAGCTGAAAATCTCACGGAACTTATTAGTTTTTAATCTCCGGTCTCGGATAATTATGCGATCAGTTTTCTAACTGTGTCGCCCACATACTTCGAACCACGTCGCTGGGTAAAATACAAAAGTAAATAATGACATATAACCAGAAGTTAAGTGTGTATTTTTTTTATTCATTTCCACGGATCCCATTCGGCATACTATTCGGTATACTTGTAATCTAATGGAGCGTTACGAAACAAAAAAGTTGGCGTTCCAAAAACGATCCTCCTGCGAGGGATAATTAAAGTAAGACGGGTAACCAATCAAGAAGATATACATCATTTACTTGTCGTGATTAGGCACCACTGTGAACTTTCTTTATCTCACATAACGTCTTCAAATCTTAATTTGTTTGATAGCCCGATGATACGCCAAGAGTCACTGGGGATGACAGAAGATTTTCAAGTCTCCTTTTGTTGAAGTAAATACTCGGCTAACTTTCACGCCTTTAACGGTTGGGTCTCTTTGACATTCATAAAATTTACCTTTACGTGGATATTTATTTCACAGAAAACTGTGTTTGATCACCGTAAGATTTCTTTGCTTGAAAATGAAGATAAGAGTCCGGTATAAAATCTTAAAAAGAGTTCCTTTAAAAAAAATAGTAAATACATAACATTTAATGAAAGCTAACGTAGGTATTAACAGGTGTTAACAGCCACACAACATCAGAGATGATGAACAACAAATGCCCAGACCTTGTCTATATTACAAAAATGCTTAGCCAATAAAAGAAAGAGGTATGGAAAGACTAAGACTATGTAACAAATAGCCCCACAAATATGAAGTGACAAAGAGCAGTGCAGAAATTTAGCTAAGAGAGATAAAGAGTAGAAAAAATATAAACAAATGAGCAAATGAAAGGAATAATTAGATAAAGAATGAAATAGAATAAATGAAATAAAAAGATCACAGGAATAGAAAAAGAGCCGTTGTTCAAATGTTGCGATTTAAGGATGGTTTCAATTTGTCAAGGTTACGGAGCTTGACACAGGCGATTCAGCATTACTATTTAGATATTTCACCTTGTTGTTGAGGATGGTCCTGTATTTTTCACCACTTAAATGACACCCGGGATATCAACATACCTTTTTCAAGAGTAACTGTCAACTTAGGGTTTGTTTGAGTACTTCTGGTTATGTTGTACAACATCATAAGAGTGAGTAGATACAATAAATAAAAATCATTTAATTTATTTATGATCATTTTACAGAGTGCAGGTGTGTGGACTCTAATTAAGAGTTCAACAATACCAGGACGAAGACAGAGGAACAGGACAGAAATGAACTGAGCATTTCGACAGGGTTTCATTCAGAAAATAAAAGACTGTCTTCATACATATGGCACGACAAGGATGTCTCAAGACCGTGGTCAATATCAGAAGGAAGGGGTAGGAGGCCTGAGCAAGTGCAAAGATTGCCTTTAACTCTGTGAACTTGGCAAAAGATATCTAGTTTTTAAGTATCTTACTCCGCCCTTTATTGCTATCATTCTCATCAATCAATACCTGTTGCACAAACTAACCTCTTTCAGAGTAAAAATTCTTTAGCTATTTGTATACAGGTTACAGTAAGGAATCTTGTAGGTCCAAATTTTAAACATTTAGGGAAGATCAATTGACTAATAGCCATTATAAGGAGTAAGGTCTGAACAGACAGCTGTTAAGACTCCAGATCTTCAGAACTTAAACCAAACCGTTGAATTCTTGGAGTTGAATCGGAGTTGCCTTGCGACGCATTATAAAAAATTCTATTCTAGAAACTTCTGTGGTGTGCTAAAATAATCCCCTTCCACAAATTAATCTACTGGGGTTTTCAGTTTATAATTCCCTTTACAGACAGTCCTCATATTGTAATCATTTTTCTCCCAGTTGAATCGTTTACGTTTGGGATACCAGGGAAGCACTGAAGGTAAGACGTTTTGAAAGTACTTGTCTTTGACTTCAATCATTCAAAGAACTCGAATCGTCCAAGAAATTTTGCGTCGCATATACCAAGTCCGATATGTTGTTTCCTGGCAAATCATCAGATCAGCAAATCATGCAACGACAACATTATCGAATAAGTTGGCTTTGTTCAGTTAAACAATTATGTCTTTTTGGCTACGAATAGAAATGGGTGTCATGTCCCCAAATTACTGGCACTATTAACTTAAAACATAAGTATTGATTTAATGCTGAACCCGAACTTAGTTCATCATTAGGTATTTACATCATTATTATCATATCGTGACTTCCGCTTAGGCAGTACATATGACGAACCTGCACCCTAGTTCGCCATCTGAGTCGTGGTAGCTCAATGGTTAGAGCGTCTCACCGGTCATCAGAAGGTTGCAGGTTCGATTCCCGTCTAGGGCTCAGAAATCGTTTTTTTTTTGAGAGAACGAGCTTGACGAACGTCCACAGTCCACTAGTCGTCTGACATAAGTATTGATTTGGGAAGGGCAAAACAGCTAATGTCAAGTGAGCTGGTCATCCCACACTAATATTATTGCAACGAAGTCTGATAATAATGCGATTGTACACTAGTTTATCATATTTTTGGACTTGGATTGAAAAGGAATCTGATCACCAAATTACGAGCAATTTTAACTGAAGACACGCAGCCAGGGGTGGACGGATTTACCCTCGCCGCTTGCCACAAACCTGCAACTGCAATACCAACATCTCATTGCAGCGAATTGGAAAATGTTGTAACCTCAAGACGTTCGGTGGTTGGACAATGAGCTTCTTATTCGCGCCATCATAAACATTTCAATCATAAATATTCTAAGCCGATTAAAGAAAGAGAATGGGACTTTTTTTATATTCTCCTTCAGGCGACTTCACCATTGCAATCACGTTACAGGTAAGGAAAAGCTGAACGGAAAACCCTTTGTCCATTTGACGTTAATAAAAAAGAAAGCAAAATAGATTTTAAGGCCAATGACGAACATTCTCTTGTGCAACACATAACTACCGGACCTGAAACTCTACGCATGATAATATTCATTTACAAAGATCCAGCGTCTCCTATGGTATCATCTGGTCGTTTAAACGTAAACTGTGGATTAAAATTATCGTGGAGTAAATGACAGCGTGACTGGTATAAGTACGTTGTCACTCATGTGCTTGGCGATAAAGGACATTACCTTTTGTGGCAATATACATACTGCGAAATATCATTGGTCAATACATGTAGATCACGGTTACAACTGACTTGTCATAAACACAACAGCTATTATAATTGCTGGCATAGTTCACTTCTTTTTTCCCAACTTTCGAGCCGTCTCAAGTGGCATCTAACGTGGCTGAATTTGTATATTCTTCGATAAAGATTGGCTTCATTTGGACTCGCTCGCATCTGCTACTTATTGTCATGAAACGCCAACTGTGTATCGTTGTTGTAACACTGTTAATGGTTGCTGCCGTCTCAGCCAACAGAAGTGAGTAACAGAGTTGATGTGCTAATAGAGGTTTCCTTTGGCTAATCATAAGCATAACTGGTAAAACGTCCATTACAGTTAAACTAGCCTAATCTTTAGAAATGCGTTTGCATACTTACCGAAAGCTTTGACGCGCGCTGATCTGCATTCTACTAATTATTGTGATATAAAGACATAACAAATGCCACCTTGTCTCCCTGTTTACTTATGAGAAACCATTAAAATGATTTGAAGCAATTTAAACCCAATGAGACATCACTGTCTGGTTTTAAAACACTAGGGAAATAGCAGCTGCCTACATGACTGCTTTACTGTTCTTGGATATTCCTCACAAACCTCAGGAAATGCGTGTAATGCGAGGTTAAATACGCTGGGTCGGTGTTAAAGAAAATATAAACCTCAGAAACAGAACGTGAGTTGGAAACGTGGGTGGATGGGCATATCTTTAGCGAGAAATTGCTTTTAACAATCCCTATTAAACAAGTGCGCAATACGTCAGATTAAAGCAATCTCCTCAAGAGATATTACAACTAAGGCTTTCTCAACTAAAAACGTCTAACTAGACAGTCAATTACTTAAGCCCGTTGAGACAGACCTTTGGCTATCTCAATACAAAGCATTACAATGAACACCCACCATTTCACATTAGCCAAGCGAATACAATAGATTAAATGCAGTTCATTAAGTCATAAATAACCGACAATGATAAAAAATATTATATAGGCACAACAGGAACAAACTTTACGAGTATGACTTGAAAGTATAATAAAAAAAAATCCTTTTCTTTTTAAACTGTTTCCGAAGACGTCAGTTTTTTCTTTCATCTGCGCCACAACATCGTGTTTCGTAAGACGTCTTTGATTTGGTGTTGGATTGTTTGCAGATATCATACTCCAGCGCGTTGCCAGGAGGTAATGTTTGTTTTTGTGACTAAGACTATGGACGCACAATGTCTAAGCCTGAGTTCAGCAATCATCTAATTACTGGCATGAACTAAGGTAATCTGGTTCGGATGCAATCCTCCGTCGAACACACGAAACCTGGCATAAACTGAAAGAATTGTTAGTTGAGTACTGAATAGCTTGTTCGTCAGTAGCCCATAAAAGTAATTTGATATGGGGATATGAAATAACAGGCAGTCGAGGGAAAAAATGCGGTATGGATTCTATTGTATGCAAGACATTTCGTGTATTATGGTGGCTGTTCAACGTATATACTAGTCAGTGAAAATATAATTTAAACAAATATAAAAGTTAAGTGTGAGTGGAATGACTAAATGTACTGCATTATCATTCTTAGAATTCTCACAGCCGTTAAAATGAGTAATTTTATGATAAAATCTTTAATAATGTTTTGAACGGAGGAAATAACACAAAGAATCTAAAATACGAGAATAACTAAAAGAACTGTTTGTTGAAGAAATGGGATGCAATGTCTATGAATGCGTAATATGGGAATTCAATTTCTTTGGATGGAATCCACTTATACACTAGATGTTTTCTTTCCATTGCAATTTTTCTTTGTTGTTTTTTGTAGTCTTTTCGTTTTTAAGGCTATCTGTTTTCGTTTTTCTTTCGACTGTGTGAGGGTTAAGATCAGGATAAATTTTATGTTGAGAAGCGTTAGTACTGTTTTGAAATCTCATATATATGTTTATAGACAAGCCCGACTGATACTCGTCAAACTTATGAAATAAGAATATGATTTATGAACCACTGAATAGAATCCAACCAGCAACCTTCTGATGGCCGGCAATGGAAATGTTCAAATAATGTATTGAAAAGCGAAGACGACAGATGTACGGGTTTGATTGAGTGACATACGTATTGCCTAGACAGTAGATATAATTTGCCAATAATAACATTATCCGCCACACGCTGAGTTCGTTTGCAGATTCGATCCTTGCCAAGGGCACGTTAATTTAAGGTTTCAAACATTCGTCATGCTCAGGGTAGAAAATATTTCCAGACGAAGTCCAAGGAAGGAGACATAGTGATAAAAAGAAACGCATTTGGGACAATGGGGGTCTCAAACTTGGATATCGAATTAGAGAACAATAAAAATGCGCGAGAGATTTCGTAGATTTTGCACACCGGTATGTCGAGTCCTTATTCGTAAAATATTCTTCCAGTAAAGAAATATTCCGAATTAGAAATATTGCTGCAAGGACATGTTCTGAGAATATAAACTAATATTGGTTGAAGTGATTACGAGAATGAACCAAATTGCAAAGGTAACTTTGAAGTAAGAACGTTTAATAAATGGATCTAGCGCTAATGTATTTCCTTTCGACTTCTTTTCACGCACAAATATCTTTTAAATGGACGATCTGAACAACTGCATGATTTTTCTCGCCCTAGCAACATTCACTGACTTCTTAATGTAACGCTACTTTGTGAAACGATGGATCTATAGACTTAAGTTCCTTTATTTTCTTGTTATCATTTAATTATTAGAATTCAGGAATTTATTGGACTTTTATTTTTACTCTCCGTTAAATAACGGCTCATGCTGAGACATTCCATGTGAGATACATTCCCTAACTGTGTTGTTATTCTTTAATGCTCTCCTAAAAAAAAGGTGGTTTGTATATTGATTCCCATACAATACATCAATTAACAATCCATTCCTTAAATCATGGAAAAAAGAGAGTTGATTTAACTCACTTAATTTGCGTAACTCTCGAACCAGTAAAAATTTTTAGTAGCGAAGAGCTTTTCCTTTTCTCTCTCATGAAGTACTTGTGTCCACTCTTAAATGCAATATTAGGTATATATTTATACTAAGTTATGTGCTCTTCTTAGTAACACTTATACTTATTTAATTATTGAGCATACTTTGGACCCACCTTATGTGTGCGTACATGTTCCTTGTCATGCTAGTGAATGAAAGCTTTCACCTTATTTTTGCCATAATACAATCCAAATATAAAAAATTAAATCAATGTCTGAACAGATCCAACCACGTGGCACTTCCCTGTTAATTCCACCAACCAGCATCATACATTTTAAAACACTATTACTGACATCATATATTCTGTTCTCATCCAATTCGAAAATTTGTTATTACCTGATTTTAGCCAGGTGATCTGACCACGAGCACATAGCCTGGGACTAGCGACATCATAGAAATCTGTATGTATTTGATTTGTGAAACTGTTTGAAGCTTTGAGTCAGTATTCAGCAAAAGGAAAGGTTTTTTCCTTAAAACCAGAGTCTGGTATAGTTCATGAGATATTATCTAGTTTAATATTGGAAATGGATTTCTTTTCCACGACTCGACAGCTCACTTTCTTGTTTCCACATCACCTGCTTAAGCCATGGTCAAACGATCGAACTTTGTTGGATATATCAAAATGTTGGTTCAGATGTTTGATCGAAAGCAAACATAATCCAACATAATTTCTGACAAAACTGTTGGGCCAACATAGGGTAAAATAATGTTATATCCAACAAAGTTGTCCAACAAATTTGGATCGTTTAACCTTTTGCTTTAGAATAAGAGAATAAGAATAATAACATTACGAGTGAGAAAACAGAATTTTGTAGCTGAAAGGACGTTGGTTCCACGACTAATAAAAGTTCTAGAAAACTAATTATGGTTTTCTAGTTCTATTAAAAACAATCTTTAGAAAAATAACCCAGAACCGTTTATTGTGTAATGTTAAAGAATCAGATTAGCGGTATGGGCTTTACTCCTACTAATTTATTTTATCTATCTTTTCTTGCCTTTGATTTGTAGGTTTCAGAAACTGCAATCATCTTAACTGCCGAACTAACAGACACACCTTTAAATGCTGTCGCATGGGAGAAAAACTCGCCAGAAAGGGATACGATTGTACAATTGATACCGTGCTAGCAACGCATAGTTACAAACTAGCATTTAACCACAAGACATACGGACATGGATCAATCGCTTCTTCACCTGCACGAGTCAAACGCTTCTTCAGTAGGGTTAAAAAATGCAAACGTTATGATACTTGTCTGGAATGCTGTTGCAAGCATCTCAGAAAGCGTATATTGAACCCTCGGATGTTGACCACACCGTGAAAGTAGAGACATACAGGAGAAAAGCAAACCGTGACCGTTGGATTACCATGGAGTGTTCCAAGCACGTTTGTAGAAGCCACAGACTTTGGAAACTTAACAATGTGGAAGCAATGCGTCGAAGCTAAATATTCAAAATTTGCTATAAATATTAATCAATATCTGTAGGCGCTATTTTCTGTTAAGAATACGTGGAGGTTAATTTGATTTGAATAAGATTTGCATCTTTAAAGCATCGCACATAAGATGTACTTGAGTTCCTTTAGAAACACTCAGCCGGGAAATTTAAACTAATTGTGTTGTGTTGTTATGATTGTTTTGTGTTTTTAGGCGGTGGACTGCACAGATCCACAAGTTTTGTATTCACTAGTTGTAAATAGGTACAAATGAAGTTTGTTGTGCCCGTACTTTAGTGAAAAACAGACATGTATAAACGTTTACTACTTTGTTATGAAATACTAAATTTAGCTGTTTTTGCAGGGGATTTGCTACGGAAATTCTTCCGCGTCAATCCTTTCGCGCAGTACAATTACAGTGGAGTATTTATAATTAACCCTTTCCACCCGCGTACCCAGGGCCTTCTCAAAACATGGCGGGCAGAGCGGAAAAGACCCTGGGTACGAGAACCAGTGAACTCAAATAAGACTGGAACGCTAGCTCGACGGCAAATTTGAAGGCAAGATTTTGAAGCCTGTCTTGTAGGTATGATCCAGGCCCCTGCGCGGAAATTCCGGAGGTAATATGGCGGCAATTATGAATACTTATTGAAAGTCTCGTCTTAAGATTCAGTTTACAGAGTTTCATAGATACCGGTAACACAAAATAGAGCACGTATTCTATACGAAGAACTATTAGAAACACTTAACGGAACAGGAAAATGATTTCTGTGGGACATTGTTCGAGAAAACTTTGTAAACACTAAACAGACGTCATGCCGTATAAAAAACAAAA
>JBAHVQ010000206.1:586213-605683 GCA_036872915.1 Nanipora kamurai
ACCTTCGTGACTACCCCACGCAAAAAACACGCGTGTTTTATACCTACAAGAGAGGCTTCAATTGCCGCCATCTTGGCCTCACTCAATAATGTGCAAAATCATTGCAGCTAGCGTTCCAGTCTTATTTGAGTTCACTGGATTAAACCCTTTCACGCGTACCGTGAAAGAGGTCTTTCCTTTGACTAGTAAAGTTGCCTGGCGTTGGATGGAGCGAAATAATAAAGTTGTCAAACAACTGTGCGCATGAAATGGTCTTCACCCGCATTGCCTATGTCTTACGTCAGACTGTCTATGTTACAGACATTAACTCGTCATTACTTACATCAAAAATTGGAGCTACATATTTTGTTTTCTTTTGGGTCAAAATCTCAAGCCGATCGAAACTTGATCCACTCGAGAAATTATATTGATTTTCATTGTCTTCAAATAGTCAAGTTTATCCTGCATCTCGATCCGATTGACTCTTCGATCCCACTTCAATTAAGTAAGTCCGCTTCATGTAAACAATAAATGGACATTTAACTAGTTAAAGTCAATTGAGATTTGCGATCCGGCCCTATGTAAATAACCTTTAACACTTAAATTTCACAAAAATCTCCATTCATGTTGAAACCATTATGTGGTTGGTGTCGGCCATTCGATGCTGTGTGCAGTCTTCTTTTTACTTTGACATAATGTATATTATGGTCTTCATATCAAGTAAGTGTTTTGTGTAATATAGAACTAACTTTTCACTGCTTGCTCAAACTTTTGGGCTCAAGCTCAGTCGGCTTGATTTAGGGGGAAGCATCATAGAGATAATATATTAACAAGTGGGGGCATCGTACCCAAATGTCCCTCAACCGCAACAAATTGAAAGGCCACCATCTTGGATAATTTGGCAAACGACTTCACTTTTGTCGTTTTTTTTTTATTTAAATTAAAGGAATTCAAAACAACGCAAAAGCGAGATTTTCTTTTCTATACGTGAACCGTTCTTAATTTCGGTGAATTTGACGTTTTTTAACAAATTGAATAATGTTTTCTTTAGTAAATTCGTGAACGAGAAGTATGGGTAAACTCAAGTGCGTGAACTCTCGAACATACGGTAAAGGGTCTGGAGATAATCGATTTGCCCTCCAATTTACTCAAAATGGCGGGTGTTCAATTTTTATGTAATCTCTATGGAAATCATTATGAAACTAACGAAATAAACGGTGTTTTGTAGTTTGTTCGGGCAAAACCGCTGACAAGTATAGTAGGTGTACCGAACTGTGAAAAAAGCTATTCCGGGGTGTTCTCCCTAAGGAACATGCATATTCTCTATCTTTAATGTACATATCACACAAAATCGCAAAAGACTTCATAAATAGTCTGGAGCTTAGTGGCTATAAACAATACATTACATAATTAGGAACCTTCTTTTCAAAAATATATATTGATTATTACGTTTCAAATTTTTTCATTCAAATACAATGGTAATGGTTAAATTGGAATGCATTTTTGTGATAAAAAAATACTGTTCCCATGATAATTTGAACTGATTAGAATGTGGTCTTGTCGCTCCATCCCCGTCGATACAAGAAAACCAACATCGAGTAAGAGCTCGAAAGTTCTCACAGGAAGTCTGGTACGAGAAGCGTATCAGCGCCCAGGACTTCAATTGGGTAAGCCTCCACTCCCAGGGTAATCATATCCGTTGGGATCTTGACAACTGCAGTTATCACTGCAGAGATGTTCGGATCGATAGGCTTTATCTACTGTCGTAGAGTCACAGCAGTCTCCTCCATCCCAGTTACAATCTTCATTGTTGTTTTGTCCATCACAATATCCATCACCACTTGCTGACATCTTGCATTTGATCAAGCACTTGATAGTGCTGGGGTCTGGGTACCACTGAAACAGTGGAGAGCAGGCTATCGAGTCGACTCGCTGCCTTGCAGACTTCATCTAAGTGAAGATAGATGAAGATGATTTTGTACTTTGGTTAATTCCGCTTTAGCAAAATAATTAGATAAAGATAAGAGGATGTAGATAGCTATTCTATTTCAGAATCATCCTCAGGGTAATATGAAATGATAAATTCACATTTAACCTACACTGAACAAGTTGACCCGAGCGGGATTTGAACTCGCACCTTCGGGAATCCGGTCCGCCGCTCTACCTGTTGAGTTATCGAGTCTACAGGGATTGGAGGCGAGTTATTATCCAACTTAAGTGTACGAGATATTCTCGCAACAACTTAACGCTATCCACGTGGATGGATGTGCAGTGTTTTAATTCTATTTCAGAATCATCCTCAGGGTAATATGAAACGATAAAGGTTAAATGTGAATTTATCGTTTCATAGGTAACTATGTTCCAGTATAACAAACTACCGCAAATGAACTCCGTCAGTCTTGACTTAATGTTCGCTCGTGTTTATAAGGACCTGATGAATGTACTTCTTGGCCGATGAATAAAAGACGACTTCGACTATGAGCTTAACACAAGATAAACTTTCGAGAAAGAAATACTTAATTGTAACATAAAATCTCCATCTTCAGGCCACTAACACATGGATTTTCTCGTGATATATCCTTTGTTACGTAGTTATCAATATTAGCAAGCCTGAGAAGCATCCGCAATTTCAATTTACACACATCAAGCTACCACATGCCGCGTAACATCTGCCAATATTGATAAATTAATACTGACTACATGACTAGTCAATACTGCAGTTAGTAGTACACGTGTCAGCTACGAACCAGCATAAATTAAAACCTTCGCTCTACCATCTGAGCCCGTGTATATCAATGGTTAGAGTATCTCACATTAGAATGTTATGGGTTCGATTCCCGTCAGGGCTCAGAAAACTTTTCTGGGTTTATAAGCTTGAGGAGCATGCGCAATTTCAATCTAGATTCGTAATTTTACCCCTATGTCATGGACGATCATTCCCCAGGTCCTTATAAAGGGTTTCTGAAAACCAAGTAAATCTTCAAGGGATCTCAGAGTATTATCTGCCAGAAAAATGAAAAATTTTTGACATCTGAAATTACTCTGACCAGCACTTTCGAGTGCTTAATAGTTTTGAATCAGTTTAATTGGATTTATCTTTGTATTACTGGTACATCCGGGGAGTTAGTTACTTCAATTGTATCGTCCTTGGGCCGCAAGACCAGTTTGTTTAAACTACCGTAATCCTAGGTTAGTTTTTGTGACCCATGAAAAAGACAAAACCTTTGCAAATGAACAATAACAAGTGCATAAACGTCCAACTTCTGTATAAAATTATAATGCCATACAGTACGCTAGGAGGAGCACGGTACCATGTTCCACACTCTAAATACAACAGTGATATCACTGGCAACCATTGTGAACAATTTTGTTCTCAAATAGACATAACCGTCGTCTCACCTGTATTCCTGCTTCACGTCCTTTCGGACATTTGACTTGACACTTCTTCCCAGGCCCCCGTTCTATGTCGCAATTGATAATTGTTGGCCCACTTGAGAAATTGACTGGGAAGGGACACGTGCCTTTCGTTAAACACAGTTGGAATTTCTTGTCCCACTTGCCGTCCGCAAGACATCGGATCTCACGATTGTTCTAGATTGAATTTAAATATAAGTATAATTAAGGGTAGGAAATAGAATCGGAACTAAATGTTCTTCGGCCAGAAAAGGTTAAAAAATGTAGAGCCAAAACTAAACGTCTTAGGGCAGAAAACGTGGAGAAAAAAAGTAGAAATTTCCGTTACATATTTTGATCTGTATAAAAGAAAACCATACCGTATTATTACAACACATCTTATCATATTCAGACGTATCCTATCCCATCCTATTTCATTACATCACACAACATTACATCACAACAAATCACACCACATTACACGACATCCTATAACATTAACGTACATCCCATTGCATCACATCAAATCGCACAATACCATGCCATATCACACGACACATTACATCCCATAACGTCCCACCCCGTCATATATCATCACACCACACCAGATAACATTCACCCATGCCACACCAAACCACACTTCATCACACCACATCACATCACATTACAATGCACACCATGCGATCACATCTCATCACACCACAGTACATCACATGAAAACCTACTGCACCACACCACATTACACCACACACTAAACCACATCACACCCCATCACACTCTCGCTCTCCACATCACACGACACGACGTTACATTAACATCGCATCTCGCTACACGCCATCACTCCACAGCAAATCACATCAAACCACATCACAACAAAACACATGATGTCACCTGAGATTACTTTGTACTGGATTACCTAACTTCACTTCACGTCACACCACATCACGCCACTTATTATCAAACTACACGACATCACATCAGATCACACCACTTCACATGACATCACATCAAACCATATTACACTACCCCAAAACACATCCTATCAATACAACCCGACTCTATTCTTCATCACACCAGATTAAACTACGTCACACCATGTGAGACCAAAATGCAACACACAATATCGCATCGCAAACTTCCCATTGCAAACCACAACACAACATCATCATTTCGCATCACATCAAGTCAAACAATACTTATACTGTGTTCCCAATTAACGAATGGAGATCCAGAACTCACTTTGTTATTTACTTACCTTCCTGTCTGGACAAGTCAGTCTACAAACACTACCATAATAGTTAGCAGATGAACAGTTGTACCATCGGAAGATATCCCGATTGGGAATGGGACAGCGGACGGGTGAACATCTTGGACCGGACCATTTGCCATCCTTCATACACGTCCTCTTGAAAAGATCGGTCTGCGTAAAGCCACTAGCAAAGTAACCATTCCTACATCGATACTTGCACGACATGCCAGCAACGAACTCCGCTCCCTTATGACATGGTTTACTAAGAGATCGAGCGTTCAAGGGAATCTGAGGTTTACGGCAAATCTTTCGACAAAACACATTTGCCGCTGACCACAAGCCATCGTCTTCACAGGTTACTGAAGGATATACTCCCGTCGGGCCAATTTCCTTCGTTGACTGGTCGCATCTGTAAGAGCACATCTGACCATAGGTTGTACCCATTCGACAATCTAAACGTTCGATAACAAAGAAAACCAATGCAAAGAAATTTTTTCTTCAGAAATCGGTATTTACTTAAACAGGTTGAGATAAAATACATTTTATGTGTAATTTTTCTTCTACTTCGGTTGTACGATTTGTATAATGAAGACGTTTATTTTACCTGGTTTAGCATTCCGTATTACCGGAAATCCGCAATCCACCGGAGTGCAGCGCGGTGGTTCACCATCTACCAACCATTCTCCACCGGCACAGATTGCTTGAAATTGTTTGTTGGGGGTATAACCTTTTCCACACTGAACAGTGCAGACGTCGCCTTCTCGTTTGCTCTTCTTGCATTTGACCTTGAGGCTATGCTTAACAATAAGCTTTGAACATTCTGGCATGTTACATTTATACTGATTACATTTCTGCGTTCTGGGATGAAAAAGTTCGGTACTTCCACAATTTTGAAGTTCTACAGGATCAAAGTGCCTTGGCGACCTAAGTGATATGGCAGCGATTCCCACGTCGCCTGTACTAAAGAATAACTTGATGTGCTGAGTTTTGAAAAACGGTTTCGACATGTCGTGACGGATTGAAACAGTGAAGGGATTTTCCTTGCAAAAGTTTTTGAGAACGTGTTCAGTCGACATCTTGATATGCTTTCTCGAGTCCATTAGTTGAAATGTAATCTTGGTTATTTTCTCAAAGTATTTCGATACATGCGACAAGTACACTATGATAGCCGAGGCAATTGCTGGACGTCGAAACGATACCATAAGCCACATATCTGCTGGTTCAAACCACTCAACGCGACCAATAATGTCAGGCGGGCTCCATGCGTCAGTGCATCTTTCAATCGGTGGGAAATCAGACTGGCATTTCTAGAATAGTCATAAATTGCAGAGTTAGGAGCTGTTATCGCTGAACGCGTCATACATCACCGTAATTGTTTGCCTTTTCGGGCTAAACGTAGCCCACACGGTTTCTGTATTACCGCTGAACACTAAACACTGACACAATTGAGCACTACCGACATCCTTAGACAAACTAAACTGTGACATCACCCCCAATGCCAAGTTGATGCTATGGTTTGTCATGTAATATGGTGTGCTGCGGAGCGATGTGGTGTCGTGTTGTTTAATGTAAAGTGGTGTAATGTGGTGTGGTTTTATAAGAACCGGTGTGATGTGATTCAGTGTGCACTACTGATCAGATGAATTGTCATTTGATATGGAGCCATTTGACGTGATTGTATGGGCAGTCATGTAATATGTACGATTTTAAAAATGTAAGATTTCAACACAAGGTGAGGCCGAGAGTTTAAGATCCGATCAAACACGAAAAACGAGCTTATTAAATGTCTCAAAAAACGATCCCTTTACGCTAATTGACGAAGAAAGTTTAAAAATTAATGCTTTCTTAGCCAAGAGAACTCGACGAGAAAGACGATGATGTCTTTATTACACATAAAGACCAGTTATTGTTAAGATTTTCCTTTCTGTTTTGCAAAACGATAAATGGTGCCGAACAAAACAGTTTATAAGGTTGATATATGGTCTCATAATCCAGCGTACTAACCAGATCTGGGCGTGGTGGCCCGACAATCACATTTTCGGAACAAATATCATCAGAATCGTTAGGTTTAGGATTTTCCAACGCACTGTGGACCCATTGATCTTTGAAACCATCAGGGGTATAAAATCCACAATCTTTGATACTGGTTTTCTTCTCAAACTCTTCACAAACTCCATCTCCATCATGTCGGTAACAGAGGCTGGGTCGTCCATCACAATGAAATACATCTTCCATTTGACATTGTACGTTACAACCATCGCCATCACGAACATTGCCATCGTCGCATTCCTCGCCTGTTCAAATTATTTAGACAAAGTTAGTTTTAGTCCGCTCAGAGAATATAAAGAATTTCCCCAGAAGAAAAACATGGTCCTCAGCAAAAAAACTCCTTCAGCAAACATGATATTTCACCAGGAAGGTTCAAAATAGTTATCTCAAAACCTTGGCGGACTCTTAGTTGAGGCCCCTATTCTTCACAAACCTGGGTCCTCTGATGAGTTCTCTTTTCTCTGTGGACACCTTGTTAGTCTCATTTAGAAAGGAGACACTAGACATGACTAGTGTTATTGTTTGGGTAAGTAACCAAAACTGGCCAGTTGAACAATAGAGTGGAGTGTATGTGTCATAATCAGCGAATTTATTACTTTTATTCTGATTATCAAAACATTTTCACTTTGGTCCAATGTGGTCTCAAAATAGAGCAACAGATGACTCGTTTTTCGGTTAAATAATCCACCACACATAGACCGCGGAACATTTTCTAGAGTGGTGAGGGAGACTTCTTTGACACGAATTTTATTCTTTAGTTATATCGACAATGTTATAAAGAACGACTCTATAACCTATATTAAAAATCAAAATTAGGAATAAATTCGGGAGGAGAAATTGCTCCCCCAGCTTCCAGCTCCGTAGCCCCTGGTAGACCTTTTTTCTATAAATCATTTGTTAACTTATGATCACCTTTATCAATCTTTCCGTCTCCACAGAAGCCATCTTGAGGTTTGTATATCAAAACTGACGATAAAGGACTGGAGAGTTCTTCGTCAGCCACCGCTCGAACTCGGTATTCATAACGTCCATTTTTATCAATGTTTCTTTAAAAAATGAATCAAACAATTTTAAAAATGTTGTACATTAATTTCATGGTTGGTGAGGGAGACTTCAAAGCTTCGCTTTTATGTAATAGTATTAGTTTTCTTTTCCCACTTTTTCTATTTTTTGTAAGAGCTACACGGCTTTTTTTAAAAAAAAAAAGCCCTCGTCAGTTAGTCAGCATCAAGGCTTGGTCTGTCAAAAAGATAATTAATTTAACTGTAACAACTAAAAAAGTTTTGAAGATAAGTTTCAGGATTGCCCCGTACAATATGTGGGTATGTTTTCTTCAAGACTTTGCTTGAAATGAAAGGCGTTTTGTGCTTAGACTTTTGAACTGAACCGATGAGTGCATGATACTAAAACAGCATCCAAACCAGTGATCCAGACTTTACCACATATTAATCAGCCTCAGGATCTTCCCAGAAGTTATCCCAGGTATCCGAAGGTATCAAAAGTATAGGTATTTAGGTATACTACGTTTTTACCGGGATTGAAAAACCGAGCCGAGCACTGGGTACTAAAGAGCGCAGGCTCAATCAAAATTTGAACGTGAACATTCGTGGTCTGCAGTCAAAAAGCTTAAAATTGTAGCTGTCGTTTCCATTCGTTTTAAGAGTGGAATTACGATTGAAGCGAGCTGACCTAATTCATTCTAGTTTCCACTAATGATTTGACGCTAGTAGACTACAAGGAAACCAAACCGACGCTACTGAAGGTAAATACTTCAACCGTGTTTGAATTCTTCTCGGAGCGTAATGTAAAATACTAAAAATGTGCAAATGCTGTTGAATTATGCGAATGGTTTGTTATTATAACTCGTAAAAAATCCTTGTCTCGTTGTCGTGTTCAATTGTGTAAATGAGGAAGGGATCTAATATCTGTCGGTCAAACGGACAATAAAAACATGGATGCACGGCGTTTAAATGGACCATGGTAAATGATAACAGATAAGAATTTTCCGTCGATTTTAATTGAAATAAGGTTCGTTAAGCTTTAACTCGGATATACTCTGTTCAAAGTCAACGCCCATTGACTTCTATATTTGGATCGCGGGATTGCTAACAGGCCAGTTAAATGTGAAGCCAAGATGGCCGCTCATAGAGGGAAATTTTGTACATCAGTTTCAGTTCCCTACACGGTTTTGTACGCTAGTTTTAGTCTCTTACGCGACTTTCGCTGTTTCTCACTACCTCCAGTTGAAGCAAACAAAAAATCACTTAAAAGGAGAGATGAATGTTAAAATTTCAAATAATTTCTCTGATATTTTTCAAAAAATATCAGTGTGTGAGTTACATGAATGGCAAAACTAACAACAGATCTCGTAAAAGAGTCTCGAAAAATCGTTTGAGGAAACTGTACGGCAAACGATCTCTTTTTACCGGTTGTTTACCATTTTCAGACAACTAGCTACTTGTAGGCCACAGAGGATCTGGTACGTACTTGGTCATCAATATTTCTTCTGCTATCATTCCTATTATCTGTCTATCTGGTATCATTGAACTATTTTTCCGTAGTTGTTTCGAAGCCGAGTTAAAAGTTGTGTAAAGGACTGGGACTGACGTACAAGACCGCGTAGGGGACTGAAACTGACGTGCAAAGTTTCCTTCCATGGACGGCCATCTTGGCTTCACCTTTTTCTCGGCAAATTACTGGGAGTTAGCCATCCATATATAGAAATCACTGGGGCGCCCAACTGCCTCCATGTTTCCCAGATGTGACCCAAATATACCCCTAAGCAACACCGCTGGCAAACGTTTGCGCATGATCGAATTTCTGAAGCTCATAGTTGATTTCGTCGGAGAAGGGTTAGTCAGACCAAAATATTCACGGCTAATTTTCAAAGTGGGATGTAAAAGTTAAGTAAGAGTAAACTCAGACGTGAAAGGCTTCTGCATGCGCACGAAATGAACTTTGTCTATCAATTACAGTATAATAGTCTAATTGATGGTTTGCATGTGACGTCATGGCGCCCATGTTGGTGGAACTTTGCCTAAAGAATCTTATTAAATGCCATTGTACGCGTCGTCAACACGGCCGCCATTTCTTTGTCTTTTGAATCTCAAGGGATTTATGATTGCAAACCATCAATAGTATCATTGATAGTCAAATTGAGGACGGAACCCCTTGCCTGAGCGAAAAATATTTCCTTGCTCAGCCCTTGGTCTACGGATGGAGATACACGCTGCCTAAACAGTAACCTAAAAGTAAGTACGTAAGTACGTGTAATTCTCAGTCGACACTATGAGTGCTGTGCATTAAACTTACCTGTTGTATGGCTGAGCCCGTACATCGGTCACTGTGCAAATTTACGAATTCTGATTCATAGCAGAACGATCGAGATTTTATGACATTGTTCGCCGAGTCAACACGCTCTTTATTCCGGACCGGCAAGTATTGGTGGGAAATTTTCTGAGTTGATTTTTGATAAAAATTAAAGAGAGATTGGCATCCACATTGAAGAAATCGACGGAATAAAATGCACTGGAATGATAATGCTGTTTTTCCAAAGCTATTTATATAAATCAACGACAAATTAAGTTTTCGTGAAGCTTAAGTCATCAGTTGCAAGTTGAAAGGAACAATGAAGATATCGCTTTGGTCAATTGAATGAACTCACCTGTCTTCGTAGCGTGTTACTGTAACTCGAGCTTCAGGTCCCGTATCGAAAGGTGGACTTCTGGTGATGATGTACTGAAGTGGTTCACACTTCGAGCAATTTGGATGACCAACACCCGAAGTGATTTTGACGGCATCGATGCTGACGGTGGCACGAGACACATAGATACGAACTTTAGAAACCTTCTTTGATACATACAGTGGTCTGGTATAAGGACTATCGCATTGAGCTGTTCCATTTCCGATCGACTCAATCGAACCATCGGTGTAAATCAGCTCGATGTTAGAAAAAGCTTGATTAGCATCCCAAGAAACCCAAATCGTAAGGCCTGTTGGGACAACTAGTTCCTTAAATCCAAGTTCGATGTATAGAGCGCAGTCTGGACATGAACTACTGGTGTCGATGGTGTCTGGTCTCCATGACAGTGGACTAGCAGTGCAATGTTCTGCATCAGGAAATCCCGTGGCTTGGTGGGGTGCGTAGTTTCCGTTTGGTTTACTGAGTATTGGGGAATAAGCCGTGCTAGCATATTGTTCCAGGACCTTATTCTCCTCGCATTCATTACACAAGTTCTTTGCATTGTTACCTGAAGGAAGCACGAAAGGAAAAATGGTAATCATCATCACAAATGAGTGTCTTCAGTGAATTTCTTAGACGTTATTTACTGGTGTCAGTAATCCATGCATTAAATGCTCCTGCAATTTGGTGGACCTTAGGAAAATTCGATTTTAAGGGATTCAAGCTTGCCCATACCCAAACGGCTTTCTCTAGCTACTATGGGTTATCCATTTAGTTCTTTTGCACTTGGTGGAATCCTTTACTAATTTATGTTGGTTAACAACTTTTCTTCATCGGAAAAATTCACGGCAAATGGGGATTCTTTCAACCATTCGAAGCCTTGGGTGCACAAGAGCCTCGTCTCACTGACCCGTGCTAAACGTGCTGAATCCACAGACTGAGTATTTACCGGTATTCACTCTATCCAACCCTCACACACTACCAATTACTAAAGAGAGCCATTAGTTGCTTTTTGGCAACATGTCTCGGTCAGGTCCTTTTGTAGGCTCCATTACTCGCGCTTGCAATTTCTCTACTTCAAATTGTCATCCTCGACATATCAGTCATGAAACCCGATATTACTTACACACTCTAATCTATAACATTCGTTGCCTTAATATTTAGGTTCTGTCCACGGATCTTGTATTGCAAGCGCTCTTAACTCCTTACCACCTGTATTGTTCGTTCTCGAAAGACTAGACTTTAGCATTTGAATTTGAGTAACACTAGACGATTTTAATCGTCTAAGGGAGAACCCTCGGTCGCCAAAGGGTTAATGACGATGTTGAACCTGTTTCATTAACTCCTTGTCTCTCGTATTATTCGTTTTCGAACGACTAGACTTTAGTATTTTGCTCTGGTTAAAGACAGACGATTTTGATCGTCAAAGGGTTAAATACTTGAGGAAAAAATTACCTCCCGATCCAAGTGGTGGTATCCACGAGAGCTTGATGCTGTTATCAGTTGCAGATGTGATGCGTGGTGGAAGGGGAACAATAGAAGGTTTGGCATTGGTCTGCCAGGATTGATAATCTAGGTCAATGTAACAATGCATTCTTGCGACTTGTTGGGGCGTGAAATGGTCGGTGCACGAATCATCGGCATATCCCATATAGTTCTTGTACGGCGTGTTAGTATACCGAGGTAGACCACAAGTGGCCTGAGATGAAACCTCAGGTTCCCCGCATCTTGTGTTCAAAATAGTCGGGTTCGTATCAGAACACAGGTCTCCCAACTCGAGCGACGGGAAGTTCTCGAAGCAGTCGTCAGTGCATAGCATTTCTGACGGACTACCATGATGCACGTGCCACAAACCAAGCACGTGACCCAGCTCGTGTATCAATACCTTCGAACGATTGGTTGTCCGGAAGTTAGACGGTGGTAGTACCACACCTCCTAACTCCGAATGCACGTCCTTCTCCCATGGCAACGTCGCAATACCTTGCAACTTCTTGTCTCTCCATTTCGCCACGAAAACGTTCAAGCCATCTTTGTTGTCAAGGTCAATTCTCTTTTTGTAGTCCTTGACACTCAAGTACGCCCTATGAGGAGACTTTGGATCGTAGCAGGTCTTAAGTGGTGTTCCAGTGGACTGCATGTCCGCGTTACAGCAATCACCTCCGTCCCAATCGTAATAAACTTTGTTACACTCATGGTCACATTCTCCATTACCTCGTTTCTCCGGAGAGCACTCTGACTTGCGACCACAGTCACCACCGTCACTTCCGGTGACGTCATAACGGCATTCGGGATTACAAGTGCCATCCCCGATTTGCGCTGTCTCGCAGTTATGCAGCACTGTCTTTCCGCGTAGCCATGTATCCTTGATAGGAACCACCTGGAGTTCCCACGAGATGTTATACGGTGCGAAAAGCTGTTGGATTATTTGATGCTGTGCTTGTATTTCCTTGTTCGTGACGGTTGGCCTCTTTCCATCATCGTCCATGACGTTTATAACCCGAAGCCGTAATCTTTTATGTCCCCGGATTTCCTTATGTTTTAAATAGCTGCGAACTACCTCTGGGTTATCGCAGATCGTCATTCCACATGGTGGTTTCCTGAGAGATAAATCATGTTTTTCTTCTGGGACTGTCGATCGTACGAACCGTGGGTACTTACCCGTTGTAGGAATCCAGTTCACATTCTTTATATTTTCATCATCGAAGTCATCGAATATGAATACCTTCTGGGTCAAGTGATCTAACGTATTATCAGGGAAACTTGCGGTGAGCTCCTTGTGCGATATGGCGTCGCTCCACAGGCGGAGTTTGTCAATCTGTCCACGATAATAAAATCCATTCTTTACGTCACCTCCAATTTCGAGAAGGTCGCAAGCTTGACCTTGGGTAGTGCTCTCAAATATCACTCCCTTCTGCCCGTAACCAACATCCACTTTTGCTTGGTTCACGTACAACTTCATTCGACGTCCATCGTACGTTGCCGCTACATGAATCCATCTCTGCACGTCTATTTTCTGGTGTGACATTATGGTAGTATTTCTCGCAGCACTTGCCGAATGCAAGGTGAAACTAACTCTAAGGTCACTTTTGACAGACGCTTCCCGCAGCCCGATAAACCAACCGCGTGTCTCGTGTTCGGGCGCACATTTGTCAAACACCCCGAGGACTACGGTGGGATTATTTTGTCCTCCTTCTGGTTTCATCCAGAAGTCGACGGCAAATTTCTTCGACGGATTCCTTAAGTTAAGGTACCGTATAACTTGTCCTTCGTCGAATTCCAGGGCATTGCCATATTTATCGCCACTCGGTGGTCTTCTAGGGAACACGACGCGATCATGGCGCTTTACTCTGTGATTTCGACTCGTTCCGCAGGTTTCGTCAACGAGTTTTGAATACGAATAGTCGTCATGGATCTTGTGTCGCCGTGCAAATACACCGTGACTATTCGCCAAGAAGCTTAGCAACATCAAATGTGTTATCATCATTGCTGTCCGATTCGTCAACCAGAAGCTGGAATGTAACAATAATAAGGAAATAAATGTTCTGCAGTACAGTATTTGTGTAACACTACGTCGACCTTCTTTGGCCTTGTGCAGGTGGCTGTTAGGCAACAACAACACTGCTAAAGTTCTGTCGTTCACTCTTTGAAGGAAAATTTATTTATACACACACTGTTCGATACCTTTCAAAACTCCTCTCACGCTCTTAAGAAACATGGATCATATTCTATTGCGAGTAATTAAGATGATTAAGTGATGACAGCCGTCATCAAATGAGCGCATGAAACAGACAGAAATGGAAAAAACACCTGTTACTCCAAATTCCGGTTTGCTAGCAAGCTAAAAGCTCCTAGTTTGGTCAAGATACAGCCATTGGTTGTTGGATAAAAAAAACGTGACATCGAGTATGCACCCATCTGTGCAGGTTGCCACAAAATTGGATAGCGTCCCATTTACTGAAATTCGGTCTTCTGTTTTGCTACCCCCAAGGAGTGTCTGGTATTATTATGCTTTAATTTATCTCAGAACTCACGTAAAATCGCTTCATCTGTGGCGCGTGCTACATAACATTGACAGTAATCTTGTACAAAAATGCTGTCGATATATTACAGGGATTATATTGCTTTTTTTCCCTAAGTATGTGCGAAATCACGATCAATAACTCTAAAGATTATTTCAACAGACCTTGTTATAAACTTTTCTCATTCCCATTGACACTTCTTCGGTAAAGAAAACAGGACAAAGGACACTTGAAGTTAAGTTAGTGAAGTTAAGTGCAAAGAAAAGGCGTTGATTTTTTTTCTCTTCAGATTTCTTTGTACATTTAGACAACCAGTTTAGTCCATATGTAACCAATATGTTATTGACAAATCGTTAATTTTACGATAAATCAAAAGATTTTAGTTAGTCCTATTCGCATCATTTTTTGCAGGTTTTACCACTCCAAACAGTACAAATTAGGTTATATGTAACGAGAATTGAAAAACTATATTTATCATGTGTAGACTGTCGGGCCTAGTTGGCCCTTATTCGAGAAAACTAGGACGGATAGGAAAATCCACTTCTTAGCAGAACTCACACCAAAAACACACTCATGTGCTGTAGCAGAATGTCCAGCCGTCCCCGATTTGGTCGGGACAGTCCCGATTAGGCGCACTTTGTCCCTTGTTCCGACGGACTCCAGGTTGGGGCAATGGAAGTGCCGACTTTGTCGTCCTAAAAGTTGTAACTAATCATTTACCGACGGAATAACATCTAACCATCTGAGCTGAAATAGTCTGGTTGTACAAAGTAAAAGATGGTTTATAGAAACATACTCTAACAGTGAATCCACCAGTATCGACAAGATTTTGAGCAAATTTCTTGACAATATTGTGTGTTTTACCTGGGAACTTGCCAGTATTATGGTTTCGTCATATAATTATTTTATCTAGTCCCTTACTAATGTTGCCGGTCACAATTTCTTCTGTCCATTGAGCTTCCAGTAATGTAAAGTTCCATGATTTTATCTACTGTTCGGACGTAAAGTGCCGTCACAGGATTTCTCATAATGAAATCCCGAGCAGGCTCGGAAATGTTGGACAAGTTGGACATTCTTCCGTCATCCTAAAAGCTTGTGATTCGAGTTACCATCTGGAGGAGATAGTAGTTGAAATAGTCACATTTCGAATTTATTACAAAGTCATTTGCAGATTATAGTATAGCCACCCTGTCTGAAGACGACTTTATTAATTATCGTGGTGACGGCACTATTTGGGATTTGTTTTATTCTAACGAAAAAACCATCAGTTGGTTGGCCATTTAAGTTTGCGTTAATGTATTGTATAAGGTTGAATTAACAATCGTAGCTGATAACGGCGTTATTACGGCGTTCATTATTCAGAAAGAGTGAATGCAATCCACCCTTTTGGCTTGTGTTTACTACTTAATGTTTCCAAGCATTCCACGTCTTGTCGCTTTTGTTTCACAATACAATGGTTAAGGTTCCCATTCAAGAGCTTTGGCAAACGACATAGTTATTTTTGTATTTAGAATTCCTTCGGCTTTTCGGCACCATGCGTTATGCTTTTTAAAATCCTGACTGTTGTTTTACGCTTTAGTCTAATGTGAGAGCTCCCATTTCTTGCTCTGTCTTATTGAAAAAGAAATTTGCCTTCGTCTGCTGTCTGTCGTACGGTGTACAAGCGTGAAACTTAGAACCCCAGTGTTTTCCTGTTAAAGCTCCCAAAGCTCCTTCCGGGCAATGGAAATTTTGAGAAAATCTCTTCCTTTATGATTTCGCTTGCAATGTGCGGAAACTCTTCACAAAAATTGAAAAACTCTAGCTATTTTGTTTGTATCTCTCCTTGAAGTAAAAGTACTCTCGCTAGTTGCAGAAAGAATCGAAAAGTCGGCGGGATAAGGACACACTTGGAGGTTCGACGAAAAATTCAGACAGAGACGGTTGATTTTAATTTGTCCTAGTGTTGGCAGAAATTTGTGTACACGTTGGGACAGAGGAACTAATGAATCAACATCACAACAGTCATCACCGATTCGTCTCAAGTTTTGCTGATGATTAGCAAACGACTAACCATCATTTATATCTCATTAACTAGTTACCATCTTCGTTTCACTTCGGCGAAGGGCCTTCGCTCAAAAAGTCAATTTCTCCATTCTTAAGTTCTGGCAGTTTCCCAACCCTTTTGATTATCTATATTTTGTTCACATCCGTACATATTATCGGACATATCATAATATCTATTGTGGTACTATATAACTAGTCGAAAATGTTAGACACTTTTACAGTTATATTTATTTTAGATCCTTTATTTATTTTATCATATTTGTTTTTAGCGAAAATTATGTCATCTAATCATCAGGCAGAAACAGTAAAAAAATCTTGACGTTTCGGGGCGCAGCCCTTCTTCAATAAAGATTTTTTTACTATTCCTGCCTGATGTGGAACTTTGATGAAAGCTGGTTCTTTGATTGACATATATATACATATATATATAGATTTGTATGTATGTATTACCAAATAGGCATACCCACCATCTACCAGCAACTTAAACCAAATCCACTCCCACGAACATCAAACATTCAACGGAAACGGGAAAACCCGCAACCATTGTTTCCCCTGACACATTGACCAATCGAAATCATCTGGATGATCGTACCACCAATCACAACGTCATAAAAGACAACCGACCAATCAGAAGCTCGCAGAGACTGATGTCACAGAAACACGTGACTGACCGCCATAAAACAGCCAATTCACTTTCACTCCTTCCTTTCTGACGAAGACTCTAAGCAATAAAAATCATAGCTATTGTAATATCATATCACATCATCATAAATTAGATATGATATGATATAATATAATACAACAACGGTTATGTATCATAATGATAGCCGGGAACACAAGAAGAGGTAGTCGACATTCGAGAGGCACAGTAAATTGAAGCAAGTTTTGTGACGATTAAAATAAAATTATTTCGCAGTCATTCGGTTTATGCTAATTAAAATAAATATTCTAGAGACATTTTCGAGCCTGTTTATCATGATTCTTTGGTGAACCCGCCGTGCCACGAAGGTTGCGTCATAGCACAATCCTGATTTAAAGTTATAAGGAGATATCTGGGGATTAAAATAAGGGCGAGGATTAAGGGAATTTGAAGCTATCCCCGAGACAATACAAGTGTTCGCGCATTTGTAGCTTAATAACTTTCCGGCTTCTATTTTGAAATGTTTACCGCAACGTAATTGAGCTCTTGCGAGAAGGGGGAGTATGAAAACAAATCGTTGAGATGTATAATTCACAGAAACACCTCGTAACATGATTTTCATAAAGCTATGACCAGTATATATACAAGTAGAGTGCTGTGTAGACAGTTTTTAACGACCTGTAGAAAATCAAAAAGATTGGGAAACTGCTAGAACTTAGGTGAAAAAAACCTGTCGTTTCTAGCAAAGAGCCTTCGCTCGAAACGTCAATTTTTCTGCACGTTAGTTCCAGCAGTTTCTCAACTCTTTTGGTTTTCTATTAACCAGTAGTTCTGGTTCGTCTTTGGTTACAAATCTAATTACAGGACTGACCATCAATAATTCATAACCAAAATTTAAAAGGACTTAATATCTAACTCTATTTTGTCCAGTTCCCCTGACAACCGTCACCAGTGTACGGTGGGAACGTTTGTTATTTTTACCAACTTCCTGTTCGAATTTTGCATTCAAATCCAGTTTTTTGAAATGTGCATCAAAAAGTAAGTCAGAAAAATGAGTTTTCGCGCGCGTAATGTCTCACGACTCGTTGCGTAACAACGAACCGCGATATGAAGTTAAGCAAAAGTTTTTGACTCATTTTTTCGATCTTCTCGGACAACAATGAGTTAATCACTGTTTGTATATGTAATACAAAATTGATTAACAAAACATCATTTCTGTATCACTTTTACGGACGCTATTTCTGCCGTCTATCTCCGTTTTTCGCACAGCAAAACTATAATTTCTTCATACTTATTCGATCCCCCGAGAAACTTTTATAGATGACTTAGATTGAGTTATGTAAATAGCCGTACAGACAAATCAATACCAATACAGATCCCCAGCGTATAAATTATCTGTTACCTAAACCAGCCATGTACACGCTACGTTTGTCAATGGTTTGTCAATTGATTATCGGGTACCTTCGTTCTTCATAAAATGGGCAATTCAATCTTACTGATGTATTAAAACTGATTTTCAATACGCCAGGATAAACAAGTGTATGTCACAATGATCCTTTGAGGATGGACCTTTTAAGCACGTCAGTTCAGTTATTTCACGCTGCATGCCTTAAATCTATATGGGCTAACGTCACTTTCTGCTGTTGTACGAAACTCACACCTCAATGGAAATATCGAGAAATAAGTAAACAGTAACTTCTCGTTCATTTGTGTTGTTCTCTTCCTAAGCCAAACTGTTTACTTCAGTTTCAAATGTCAGATGAGGAACTAGAACAATAGTTGAGCCAAAAGGAATGAAGATCTCGAGACTCCAGTCATCGACTGATTCTGCCAGCGAAATCTTGTGGTTCTACTCGCAGTCGAGTGGGTAAGTCTTGCTTTGGATTTGGGCTATGATCAAAAAAATCTCGCGTGCGGCTCTTTTCTCTAATCCAATTGTCTGCTCAAACTATTTGAAAACGACTTTTAAAGGTGCGTATCTCCACTGGATGTGTGAAGGCCCGCCGACAAGTTCGTCTTTAATCTAGATAGATTTCCACTTGGGTTGAAAGTCGTGCATGCATCTTTACGCTTTGTGGAATCAAGATTTGAATGTTTTATAATTAACTCTTGAGAAATGTTAAGTGGAAAAAAAGAGAACCTACGTTTCGACTTTTTATGGAAAGATCTTCGTTGTGAGACGTAAAAAGTCGCATGTACTATTTTTGTCTTTAATCTGTTTGACTGGTGAAAATGTCGAAAATAAGAAAATGATTCCAACTTTTTACCATAGAAAAGTCGCTGGCGTCTTTATTGACCTAGTGAAGAACAGCAGAAACATACATTTTAACAAGTGCATTGCACTCAGAGAGCGCATACCTCCGCCAACACCCACCAGTGAAACATTAAAACAGTGAAACATTTTATTTTTAGT